>HG983358.1:273560-348482 GCA_900006255.1 Xeromyces bisporus
AGCGAAATCTCCGCAGCGATCTTCTACTGGAGTTACCGTCTTTTCCAGCCAATCATTTCGGAGCCTCGCGTCTTTCGCCTTTTCGGTGCTTCATGAACTCCGATTCCGCTGACATATCCAATCCGATCCGGTTATCATGTGGTCCGTGCTTGCTGAGTAATTGATTGATTAGGGCAAGCTTTATCAAAACGGACTAACCACATTTGGCTAGCGTGCGGCTCAACACGAAAACGCGACCCAAGCCATCCACAGTAGGCGGTGAAGCTGCAAATCCAACTCAACCACTCCGAAGCTCCTCCTATCAGTTCACGGCAGCATCAAGTCTTCTCCATACATACGTCTATATCTGTATACTTTATTATTTGTATCATTCTTATTGAATTCCTGCCGAGTCATTTCAATACTTGCTTCTTTCTCTTTCATCCCGGCCATATCTCCCTCTCATGATCCGCTGAGCCGTCCCGCTTCGCTTCCCCGCGCGCGTCTTCCCTTCTCCCCAACAGCCACACGATGCCCACGCGCTCTCGTCATGGTCCCTCCGCTGGGACTGACGTCGCGGACCCTACTGAAGACGCTCCGGGTCAACTGCGTACTCTCAAGTTCAACCAACCCTTATCATGGCGCGTTGGACGTTCCGCCATCCCCATTGCCGACTTGCTACAGCGACTACAGACCCTCGCGCATGAGCTGCGAAATCTAGAACAGGAAGAAATCGAGACCGAGTCTCTGAAAAAGGTCTCGCAAGAGCTAGCCAATGGCCACCTACTGGCGCATAAGGACAAGGGAGTGCGGGCTTGGGCTACTTGTTGTATTGTCGATGTGTTGCGACTATGCGCTCCGGACGCGCCTTTTACGGGCAATCAATTGAAGGTCAGTACGGTATAGAATGGGGCTACTGTCGCTGATTTTATATTTGGAATTTTGGAGACTCTTTAGAGCCGTTAGTACAGTTGGACTGACTTCGCGACAGGACATCTTCACTTGTATCGTCTCTTCCATCATTCCCACCCTGGCCGACCCGTCTAACGCCTACAATGCCCAACATGTCTACGTTTTGAACTCGCTAGCAGAGGTAAAGAGTATAGTTCTCATGACAGACCTCGACCATCCGGATACGTTGATCATCCCTCTTTTCACCACCTGCTTCGACATTGTTTCGGGTTCTTCGAAAGCCTCCACTGGCGAGCAGATCGCCAAGAATGTTGAATTCGACATGACTCGCATGCTGGTCACCATCATCGACGAATCCCCCGTTCTCGCTCCGGAGGTAGTCGATGTTATTGTCGCGCAGTTTCTGCGAGTTGATCCGCGTGCCCTAGAGCCCCCCACCAGCAACAAGAGAGGTAAAAGGACCGACGCCCCTGTGGATATGAAACAGGATACGCTGCTGCTGAAGGATTATCCCCCAGCCTATAATATGGCCAAGGCTATCTGTCAGGCCTGTCCCGAAAGGATGACAAGTCACATAAGCCAGTACTTCAACAATGTCATTGTTGATTCTTCGGCGCAGCCTACTCGACCGCGCAACTCTCATTCTTCTTCCAAGCAGTCGCTCAAGAGAGCTCATCCGGACGATTCTGACGAAGAAACAGAGGACATCAAGGAGCTGGCCAAAGCACATCGCTTGATCCGGGAGCTTTGGAGAGCATGTCCCGAAGTCCTACAGAACGTGGTTCCGCAGCTGGAGGCTGAGCTCTCTGCCGAATCTGTACCCCTGCGTCTCCTGGCAACTCAGACTATTGGCGATCTTACTGCCGGAATTGGCGTCTCCGGGCCTCCTCCACCTCCTCCAATGGACCCCGCAAAATACCCAGCGGTATCCCTGTCAGACTACGCTCAATCGATACCCCAACCAAGCGCGCTGCTTGCACCGCTATCTCCCAAACCTTTCTCGCAGGTTCATGCGTCGGCTTATGATAACTTCTTGAGCCGCCGCCAAGACAAGTCAGCGTCGGTTCGAGCTGCCTGGGCTACGGTTGCGGGACGCATTCTTTCAACGTCGGCCGGAGGTTGCGGCCTAAGCCACAATGAGGAACAGTCGCTCCTCAAAAGCATCGCTTACGCTCTCCGAGACGCCGATGAGAGAGTCCGTGTGGCAGCCGTTGATGCCGTCGGTAGCTTCGGCCTGTCTGATATCGTCCACAAGCTCGCTGCCGATGGCGGTCTGTCCTCCCCGGAATCCATTCTATCTTTTCTGGCGGAACGGGTGAAAGATCGGAAACCCCTTGTGCGGGAACATGCGATTAAGGTCCTGGCTCGTATGTGGGGTGTTGCTGCCGGTGAGATTGAGCAGCACAACGAGCAGGTAGTATCGCCACTGAAAGATGCCCCTTCTAGGATTCTCGACGCATACTATACGAATGACACCGAAGTCCACGTGCTGGTTGACCGTGTGCTGTTTGAACTGCTACTTCCCATCTCCTACCCTCCTATCAGCAAACCTAAGAAGTCGAGTCAGTCCCAGAAGCAGAAAGATAGCCAAGGACAGGGTTCCGATGGTGATGGCGAGACCGACGTCGATCGGATACGCGTCCGCCGTATTCTGACCCTTCTGGCATGCTTGGATGAGAGAGCTAAGAAGGTGTTTTTTGCGATGCAGCACAGGCAACTATCCATGAGGAATGTCATTACTCTTTATCTAGAGCATTGCGAGGCGTATAATGTAAGTGCACAAGTCTTTCGCAAATTTCTTTCTGACAACTGACACGATGTAGGGTGGAGTTATGGATGAGAACGAGTCTCGCATCAAGTCCGAACTCGGCAGCATAATTAATTCGCTTATCAAGATGTTCCCAGACCCAACTCGTGCATCGACAGACCTGTGGAAATTCGCCAAAGTGCACGACCGTCGAAGCTATCAGCTTATCCGTTTCGCCATGGCTGCGAATTGCGACTATCGGACCGTCACCAAAGCCATTAAGGAGCTTGCAAGGAGGGCTCAGGGCTCGAATAACACGCCTTTGCTGGATACACTGACTCCGCTTCTGTATCGCTGTAGCTCCCTCGTCTTCAACAAGAGCCATATCCCGGCCATCATGAGCATCTCGAGATCCAACGAACATGGACTGGCCAATGCGGCTCATGAGCTGTTGAAGGAGATCTCCTCTCGTAATCCCGAAGTATTAGAAGCGCAGGTACAGGAGATGTGCAGGGATCTGGAGGCACAAGCACCAAAGGACGCTACTACTGGTGCGAGTACGACTCCCACCACACTTGACGCCAGCACCGAAGAGATCCTGAAAGCCTGTTCGGGATTTGCTAAAAGGCTTCCATCGAAGCTTCCAAAGGAACGCAAGTTCCTACAGGCTCTTGTCGATTATGCCCTTTATAGCCCGTCTCCCCGTGCTGCAAAGCATGCCGTATCGATTCTCATGGTCGCCGCTGACAGGAAAGAGATGTATGCAAGAGACCTGGCACACAATTGCGTTGAGAATTGGACGTACGGTTCCGACTACTTCTTGACGAGATTAGCCGCCTTGTCGCAATTGAATCTCCTGGCCCCGAGAGAAGCGGATGAGAAGAGCGATGCGATCATCTCCGTCGCTGTGAATCAGATTCTTCTCGCGAATCGCTCTCCGGCGCCTGAATCTGGGTATACATGGTCTGAAGATGCGGACGACGAGACAGCCGCTAAGGAATGGGCGCTCAAGATTATCGTCAACCGTCTTCGTGCCAAGGGGGGTTCTGACAGTGATGATGACTTTCGCGCTCACGCGAACCCGGTATACAATATCTTGGTCAAACTTGTTGTTCAAGATGGGGAGTTGTCGAAGAAGCAGGATACTCCTGCGACACAGAAGTCGCGCCTGCGCCTCCTTGCTGCTCGATTACTGCTTAAACTGTGTGCGAGCCGCGACTTGTGCGAACAGCTGTTTACCGCCGAAAACTTCAACTCGATCTCCCTCGTTGCGCAAGATCCGTTGCTACCGGTGCGTAGCGGTTTCATCGAGCAATTAATAAAGAACCTCATGATGCAGAGAAATCACTTGAGTGTCCGATGGTACACTATTCCATTCCTTCTCGCTTTCGAACCCAACGCGAGACTTAAAAATAGCACCTTTACTTGGCTGCGGGCACGGGCAACATTCTTCTCCCAACAAAAAGCCCAACTCAACAGCCGAAACGGCGAACAGCCACAACAGACAATCATCATGGAATCTGTATTCCCTCGCCTTCTATCCCTCCTCGCATACCACCCAGACTACCCCTCGGACGAGCTAGACGAGCAGACCAAAAACAACGACCTAGCAGATCTAGCCCGATACATCCTCTTCTACCTCTCCGCGATAGCAAACGAGCACAACCTTTCCCTCATCTTCCACTTCGCGCAACGCGTCAAGCAAGCCCGCGACGGCATCACCAAATCCGACCAAATCACCACCCGCCTCCACACACTCTCCGACCTGGCCCAAGCAACCATCAGACGCTTCGCAGACATATACTCGCAGCAGCACAAATTCGGCGGCTCCGGCACCGGCGCCGCCGGCGGCACGAACATCCTCCAAACCTACCCGGGCCGTCTTGGGATCCCGAGTTCCATATTCGCGGCCATGGAAACCCACCGCGAGGCGCAGGAGGTCGCCGAGAAGAACTTCCTCCCCGAAGACGTTGACGAGAACCTATTAGACGGCATCGTGCGATCTACAATGAAGCCACCCGGTGGACAGACGAGGAAGAGGAAGTCGACGCAGACGGAGCCGAAGACGAAGACGAATGGCGCGGCAACCACCACCACCTCCTCAACGTCTACGTCGTTGACTACGGGCACGTCGAAAAACAATAATAATAATAATAGTAATAAACGGCCAAAACGAGACGGTGAGAATGAGAAGTCGACTGTTTCACGATGGACTCGGAAACAGCCGTCGTCTACCACGGCGACCGCCGCCGGGGCGGCGACTCGGCAGAAGAGACGAAAGAAGAGCAATAATCCGAACGAAGACGACTGGTCTGGTGATGATGATGATGCTCGCGGTGGTCGTGGTGCTGGTCGTGCTAAGAAAAACCGCGATGATAACACCACCACCACCGCTGATACCTCATCTCGACGACGGAGCAGTAGAGGGACCGGGAAGAAGGGGATCAGCTACGCCGATCCCGATAGTGATGAGGATGATATTGAGATGCGTGAGTGGGATCAACAGGGCGAGGATGAGAATGAGAACGAGAATGAGAATGAGGGTGAAAAAAAGGAGGAAAGTGGTGACGGTGACAGTGCCGATGACGGTGATGATGATGATGATGATGGTGAACAGCGACAACGACAAGGAGATGATGGTGAGAAGGAAGGGGAGAAAACCCCGACAAATCAACGACAACAACAGCAGCAGGATAACAAGAGTACCGCCAAGAGTCCGAACTCAAGCACAAAAACACAGGTCGCTGTTAGAGTCGAGGTGAGAACGCCGACGAGAAGAACGGGGAAGTAAAAGGGGTGGATGGATGGAATGTTGTCGATGTCAAGGATGACTGCGACAAGGACGGCGACAGTTCACGAGATGGAGAGGTAGGATCTGTTGATGCTTGTTTTATCCAAATATTCATTGAATGGGGATTTATGGTGTTCTTTCAATTTATCCTTTTTGTCTTTTTCCTTCTCTTCTCTTCTTTTCTTTTCAATTTTCTTCTCATCCTCTTCCTTCAGGCTTCTTCAAGTTCTCTGTATATACGGATTCATTTATCACACTTATTTATCTCTTCCAGTACATGTATGTCGTCTTGCTTCAGGTCGATACATGCATTGAAGGCTCAACTCTGCTGCTACAATGATATCCTGTATTGTGTGATATTCCCAGTGCCATACCTATGATATATGTATAGCATTGGCCATGCAGATGCCTCTCATCTCATCTCGATATGTCTATGCATTGACAGGAACCCAGAACCAAACCAAAAACCATTGAAAGGCAAGAAAGAAGCAAAGACAAGAAAAGGCTCAAGTTGAATCAATAACTTATGCTTCGCATCCATCATATTCATATCCACTCACCATGAAAATAGTAGTAGTAAACAAATGTTATAATAAGTTATAAGGGCACAAAAAAGATAAAAGGTTAAGAAGTTAGTTAAAGAAAAGACGAGACGAGAGTTGACTACACAGTACTATTAACTGTATCCGAACCCTGACCCTGACCCTGAGCCGGAACCGAAGCAGCGGTAGCAGTAGCAGAAGAAGAAGAAGCAGAAGCGGTAGGAGGAACAGGAGCATCACCCGCCGAAACACCCTGACCCTGACCCTGCTCGGGCCCAGCTTGAGCTTCAGCTTCAGGTTCAGGTTCATCTTCGGCCTCTGGCTGTTGTTGACCTTCAGCAGAGGCGGCGGCTCTTGCCAACCTCTCTTCCACGCGTTCTCTGTGCTGGCGGTTTTTCAGGTGCACTTCGAAGTTGTCCACGGTCATTGCCGGGCCCGGGGTGTACAGTTTACCGGGACAGTCGTGGCAGCGGATGCGTGGTAGGTATTGGTATTTGAGCCTTTGGCCGGGTTGGGTGGCGTTGGTGTTGTTGATGGGTGCTAGGGTATCTGCGTCGACGGCTGAGTAGCGCATTACGGCTTCGAAGGAATGGGTTGGGTATGAGCGGTTTAGTCGTGAGAGGCCGCCGACGAGCCAAGATGGGGGTGGTGGCTATGATGCAGGAGGATGACGTTAGTTACATAGGATACGTACGGTGTATGACAATTGTTTCTTTGCTAGACTTACCCCTGGCATGCCTGGTTGAGGTGGGTGAGGAGCGTCGACGGCTCCGACGTGAGATGGGATACGGCGTTGTCCATTCGGATATCGAGATATCATTGATTTGGGTATTTGGTTCTGAGGTCCTTGTGCAGACGCTGGAATGCTCGATGTGGATAAAGGTCGGTTTCGCGCTCGCAAATCCCGGAGGAACTGACGAAGCTTCTCTTGGGATATCTTCAGTCTCACAATGAGTTCGGGTTCGTCTGTGCTCTCTCGTCGTCGAACGGGAGCCCTTGCTTCGTGCTGTGATGGCTCTGGGGTGGCAGATTGGCCCATGCTCGCGCGCAAGGCCGAATGCGCTGCCGTTACAGTTCCCCTCATGCCCCTTGTGCGCGCAGTGCCTTGAGCCAAGTGCGGGCCAATGGCAGGCGATCCCGTAGACGAAATATCACTGTCCGACTCATCAGAGTCTTCAGCACCATCACGTTGCCCTGCACCATAACGTCTATGGCGACCGTAACCAGACCGTTTGAAGACATTGCTTTCCTCGAGACTTGGCGCTGAATTTGGAATCACAGATGAGACAACCAAGGTCCGAATGGTTCGTTGCCGGTCCTTCAGGTCTGGCAATGCAGGCCCTCCGCGGCGGTTTATTGAACGCTTTTGTCGGCGTTGGTCTCTGGATATTGACACTTCTGTGCGCTCGAGCTCTGCTTCGTTGAGCTCATACAGATACGGCGTATACTCTTTGGCTGCCTGGAATTGTCGGAATGCAGAAGGTAATGGAGAGGGTAGGAATGCGGATTTTAGGTCAGGGTCATCGACCACGCGGCCGTCAAACGGATGAGAGACAATGTAGAGGGATCGAGTAAAGAGCTGCGCCTGCTCACGAATGGAATGAGCAATGGCGGTCGTAAACTCGCCAGAGAGAGAGAGATCGTTGGTCATCCTGTATGCAAACTCCTCGGGACTGTTTAGCGGGTCGTTGATATCCCATTCAAACTGATCGATTAGCGTGTGTTGGCCAATTGTGATGTTAAGCTTCACCAAAATTCGCATTTCGTCGTTCTTGTAGGCACTGTACGGTAAATGGGGATCAAGAGGCCCTTCTTCTATAAAGACTTGGGGGTAATAGTCCACCAGCTGTTCCTGGATGCTCTGAGAGATCATCCGCACCAAGGGAATACACGACTCCAGCGGGAGACCCATGTCCTCCACGAGCTTCTCGGCAAACAACTCCGGCGAAACAACTCTGTCATGCAGATTCCAAGTGAATGTGTCCCGAATTTTTACTTTTTCCCAATCAATATCCAACCGAATCGGAACCAAGTCTTCTATCTGTTCATTCTGTGCCTTCAAATCTCGGCGCGATATGCGCAGCTCCCTTGTCTTTCTGCCCCCTGGCCGACGACGATGAGAAGGATATAGTAATTGAGGATGTTGGTTTCGTAAATCTGTTCTGGGATTTCCCAGGCCTTCGTAACCTGCACCGTATAAAGCAGCTGGGTTCATGTGGTTCTCTCGCCGTACGGCAAGGTAATAATTCCTCTCCATGTGCTTTTGTCGCGCAAGCTCCTGAGTGGGATTGTGCCATGCCGCCAACGCAGAGTATTGAAACTCGCGGTTTACATACTGTTCCAGTAAAATCTTGTCGGTTGGTGTTTCGCGAACCTGCCCGGTTAGATTATCCGACTGATGAGGATGAACCACCGAACCGTCATGCGAGCGCTTCCTGCTCGGCGCAGAACCGTTGGCGTTTGACGGCGAACTGGGAGACGGTTTCCCATTGATAGCATTGTCGACGCGCGTTTCGCTAGCGGAAAACGGTACCCCCGAGGCAGCTAAGACAGCTTTTGCGTTCTGTTTCCCTTCTGTGATTATATCCGGACCTGGCCCATTATTCGCATCATGTTCCGTGGCTGTAGTCTCCTCCCCATTATGAGCTTCAGCGGTGTTGGAGCTGCTGCCGTCGCCAGTCTGGGAACTATCGGGTTGTTGTTGTTGTTGTTGCTGTTCGCGCGACGACTGACCGGGGTGCAACGAGCCGCCACCCGTAGACAGTTCCGGGGACGGCATCATGAAGGTTTGCTACAATCAATAGGAAAATCGCGTCGAGAGCAACATCAAAATCAACGGACAAAGGATAGGTAAAGAAGGAAGAAAGAATGGAGGCAGATAGATAGCTATGGCAGCATGATCAACAGGACCTGCGACACAGAAGCGCAGGAGTAGTCAGCCAAACGAGTGATTATTTGACACAAGAGAACGCAGTCCGCAATGGTATAAAGAGAAGACGCTTGGGTCGACTACGGCGCAACATTATCGCAGGCATGCTGGTAAATAAATAAGAATCGCGACAAAGCGCGCACAAGAGGCACTGACGCCTGGTCGTCATAGACCCCTCTGGCGCCTCCGGGGGCAGCAGCAGCAGCAGCAGCAGCAGACAGCGGCAACACCACGACAACCAAAAATAAAGCAAAAAAAGAAAGAAAAATAAACATACCAAGAGAGCAACAGCAATAAAAACAATGGACGGCGTCAAAAGTCAGAGGAACCAGGAGAATTGGATGGGTCTGGCGAGTATTATGGCTGGTCTGGCTGGTCCGATACTGGTCTTTCTTAGCATTGGGCGCTGTCGGAAGACGGCGGCATTCCAGCCGATATGATTGGTAGTAGAGAACTCACCAGAAAAGATGAAGATAGTGTAATAACCGAACGGAGTAATGTTCCTGCAATAATACGGCTGGTTCCCTGCGTTGCGGTGCTTTTAGTTTTCTGGCTTTGGATGAAGTTGAAGTTGACCTGCTTTTTTCCTGGAGGTTTGGTCATGTGAGTGGTTAATTACAGGTATTGAATGATACTGATTGATTACGGTATTGTATCGTACGTATATTTGACTGTATTATGCTGAACATGCCTTCGCCGGAAGTCTTCCTATTATTT
Source organism: Xeromyces bisporus (assembly GCA_900006255.1). Lineage (NCBI taxonomy): Eukaryota > Fungi > Ascomycota > Eurotiomycetes > Eurotiales > Aspergillaceae > Xeromyces > Xeromyces bisporus. Next base: position 283,178 of record HG983358.1, read on the forward strand.
ACTCTGTACTATCCCAGTACGATAGACTCGTAGACTTCTATCAATCCAATACTGCATCCGCAACCACTGCCCGATGATCCGAGTTGAGGATTCCATCGTCGAACCGGTTCGCCAGAACAGCGTATCCCTTCACCTTCCATGGTATCTTCTTCTCTTCGCCGCTGGCAGGTCCCAGAAATATGTAGTCGATGCGCGACTCCGGTTCGTCTTCGTATCCAAAGCTAGTGTACGTGTTGTAGTTGCCATACCGCTCTGCGGGATCGAGCAGTTTGTACGTGTCGAGCAGTGGCGAATGGCTTGCCGTCAGTTCTGAGTAAGCCTCCTGGGACTCTTCACTGTTGAAATCACCGACCACGAAGAAACCAGAGATAATATCTCTGTATTCGTTTGTCTGATACTCGCTAATCTTGTTCAGAATAATACGTGCTCCTTCGAGTCGAGCACGAGTCCCCTGGTCGTCGAGGTGCGTGTTAACTGCGAGCACGGTCTTCTGACTCGCATGATGGGTGAAGACGCCAATGGTTGCAATGCGTGAACAACTGGAATCCCAGTTCTTGGAAGGCACATGGGGCGTTTCAGAGATCCATACAGTCTCCCAATGACGAAGCTGCCAGATGGAAGGTTGGTAGAATATGGGCGAGTACTCTCCGTCCTGACGACCGTCATCCCTTCCAACGCCTATGTATTCCCAGTGACGGTCTTTGGTGGAAACATCCTTGTTCAAGCCGGACAGGATATCAACAAGCTGATGGTGAAGAACCTCTTGCAAGCCGACGAGACAGTCCTGGTTTCGGGTATTATACAGCAGCTGGTTCACGACAAGTCGTGCACGGGAGGACCAAGGCAGTTCGCCTTTGAAAGGCTCCGGAGTGTAATGACGGACATTGTGGGTTATGATGCGCGCGGGAAGACCTCTGACTGCTCCCATACCGGATGAACTGGGTTTCAACGTTTCAATGGATTCTGTGCTCCAAGAATCAGTAGCGTTGAGAATGACCACGACGTTGAATGGTCTCTGAAGTGATATCGATACATATTTATACTTCAGACGGAGGATGATGAGGAGAAGAAAGGGGTCAATTCATCCCTGCATAGTCTTTGACTCAAGAAACACAAGCTCCTAACACGGGCATAGTCCGATTGGATGGTAGACTCCTCGTGAAGGAGGACACTGCACATGCTCGAGATGAGAGCCATCATTGCGTCGGGTGTATGAACAACTGCTCAGTGGCACGCTGCTGTTATTGATTAATAAATAGTTTATGTCGATTCTTAAGTATCGTCAAGTTCACTTATACACTTCCATCCGAAAATATACTATGGAAGTAGAGGAAAATGAACGATGACGAGGCGGTCGGACTGCGAATGCGAAGGAAGCCCTACCGTAACCGGTTCGATACTGGATTATGGGCAAAACCTCCCACTAAAATACGTAAAAAGCCCCGCCTAAATAATTGCAGTGCACACGACGAGCCTCTTCCTCTCTCTCTCTCTCTCTCTCTCTTTTTCCGACTGCCTCTGTTCCTTTCTCTACCTTCGCACTGCTCGCCGAGGTACAGTACATTCTAAGCTTCTTGTATTCTTAGACCCTCGCATATCATTGCGAGGACTTTCTCTCAATCCCGACAATGGCTGAATCCCAGACTCCCGAGGTTGGTACGTACAATCGTCACTGTGCGCTCTGTTGCTTTGCTGTAAACACTGCCCTTTACTCCCTACTGCAGCACAAGAGCTATGGAAATAACGTCTAGAACTTGCTCGCTGACTTCGTATTCGACTCGTTGCTCTAGACTACACCCTCAACAACCCCGACACCCTAACCAAGTACAAGACCGCTGCTCAGATCTCTCATAACGTCCTCGAAGGCGTCAAAGGTTTGTCACATATGCATATATATATACAGAAAAATTTAAGAGAAATTCAAGTTTATGCAATTAACGCGATCCTCAGCATTATGCCAGGAGGGAACCAAAATCGTTGAGATTTGCCAGAAGGGTGACAAGCTGTTTGAGGAAGAACTCGCCAAGGTTTACAAGGGCAAGAAAATTCCCAAGGGTGTGTTGCCGTCTCGTCTTTCACCTCGGATTCTTTTTCCGCGCAACGGTTTTGTGTTAACGAGAAGTTGACGTCTTTCACAAATAAAAAAGGAATTGCTCATCCTACAACCGTCTCTCCTAGTTCTTATGTGACTCCATACACCCCGTTGGTGTCTGACGCTAAAGATGCCGAAGTTGCCCTCAAGGGTGGTGAGATCGCTAAAATCCAGCTTGGTGCTCAAATCGACGGTTTCGGAGCCATTGTCTGCGACCAAGTGGTTGTCGCCAGGGATGTTGTGACTGGCCGCGAGGCTGATCTTCTCGTTGGCACTTACTACGCAAACGAGCTTCTTCTGAGACTCATGGTCCCTCCAGGTCTCTTGGCTGGCGGATCCGAGGAGGACAAGAAGAAAGCTGCCGCCCAGAAACCCCCGACTCAGGCTCAGATTTCCAGCCTGATTGAAAAGGTTGCCAAGGCCTTCGACTGCAACGTAGTCGAAAACACCACGACCTGGTTGTTTGAGCGCAACGAGATCGAATCGAATAAGAAGATCATTCTTTCCCCCGGTTCCGGAGGTGCTAGGGGCGAAGGCGTTCCGGAGGTCGGTGAAGTTTGGGGTGTCGAAGTCGGTCTCAGTCTTGGGTCTGGAAAGGTGAAGGATTTGGACCACCGCTCTACTCTGCACCGCCGTACCACGACTACCTACATCCTCAAGCGACCCAGCTCGCGACAAACTCTCTCGGAGATCGTCAAGAAATTCGGACAATTCCCCTTCAGTTTGCGACAGCTGGACGACGAAAAGGCCGCCAAGGTTGGTGTCGTCGAATGCGTTCGTAACGGTGTCTTGAGACAGTACGAGCCTACCGGTGAAGCCGATAACTCGCCGGTCTCCCGACTGTTGACTACAATCGGTATGCATCTTACGCCTCTTAGCTCATTCTGTTATACTTTCTACTGACACGATTTCGTAGCTATCACCAAGAACGGCATCACCAGGATTGCAGCAGCAAGCCCACCAGACTTGTCTAAGTTTAAGACCGACAAGAAGATCGAGGATGAGGAAATCTTGAAGATCCTTGAGACTCCGCTGTCGAGGTCGACTGGATCTAAGAACACCAAGAAGAACAAGAAGAAGACCGCGCAGAAGGGAGAAGGTGAAGGCAAAAAGGAGTAAGCCTTTTGCGTTTGCGCCACGGAATCAAAAACTCCTCTCATCTCCTGATATCTGTTGGCCACGGCATCTCTCTCCTCTCCGCTTCTCCTCCTCGAGCCCGAGAAGAGAGTTAGTTGGATATGACCCTTATTATCTCAAACGGGCCAAGGAAGCAAAAGCGGAGGGAAGGATGTTCATGATGGTCCTGAAGGAGTCGGAGTGGTTTCGCCAGGCGTCCAGGAATCGAGTTACGTTAACATATAGCGATCAATCTATACGTGACGAATTCTATGAGGGATCTATCATGTCAGTCGAATGCCTTCTTGGACTATCTGTCACGTAATAATAAAAAGAAAGGAAAAAGATTATACAGAAAATAATGAAGCCGATGGTTCCTTATGTGGTTGGAACTTGGATCCATGCATGTCTACTATTCTCACACCCCTTGCTATATACACATCATACCTATAGTATGATACTGAGTAAGACCAACTATATAATGATAGAAAGCATTATTCTTCCTCTGAGACGAATTCTCAGTGAATAATTCACTGCCTCTCATGATGATTCTGTAAAGGGTCATCCTGGTGCAAGTCATGTGTTGGCAACGCCCGAGTCAAGTCCTTACTATCTACGCCGAATTCTTTCCGACTTATATCCCTTTCTTCTTTCACGAACACCTTTCTTTACCCTACGGGCTACGGGTACTTTCTACTCGAACAACAGCCTCATATCTTTATTCTCAGAGACGGTAAGCCAGTGTTTTGTTATGATATTCATCTTGACTCTTCTGTAATGTGCACGTGTCGATTTTTACTGTGTGGCCAAGTCAACTGAGCAGGGCTACCTACTTCTGTCTCTATCTTACTTTTCCTTCTTAGAATCGATCAGGTTCATAAGCTAACCTATTTAACAGGAAGAAATTTCTCGGTTTGTCCGCCTGAGGGCTGTTTATGAGGACTGCTATCCCGTCGCTTCATTTCTGAGGTGAACGCGTTGGCATCTCGACATCTCGTTTCACCTCTCATTCACACTCAACGGCATTCTCCAGCTTTGTTGGATCTGTCTCGTTGACTTGAAAGAAAGAAAAGACTGCGGTCGATATCATTCTTTGCCTTTTCCTCGACTGGAGGATTTGACTTGTGAAATATCTACTCTGTACTTCTGTGTGGTGAATACTCATCCCTGTTACACTACAAAGATCCTTCGTCTCTTCCTCTTCTTTCTATCTTCCTCTGTTACTCTTTCTCTGCCTATTTTGTTTTCGTTGAACACGTCCCGTTTCGGTACGTCCACTGCTACTACATCTCTTGTCTTCTCCCACGTTGCCCTGATCCGTCTTTCTGATCATCTATTCTTTTCTCGCTTTCAAGTATAAGTATCAACTGTCGTGATCCTTTTTCGTCAGAAGAGACGAAAGGTGCGAGTTGCTGCTAGTGCTGTGAGTACTTGCTGGCTCGGGTGCTCGCAGAGCCTAGTCGCCTATCGTGGTAAGTAGGTCTACGATCCTATTTTGTTTTCAGGTTTGCCTTTCTTGAAGTTCCTCAAGGGCTCGGATGTGCTTGTCAAAAAGACACCTTTCGAGGAAAATTCTGTTCTATACAAGATTCTCCCGAGGATAGTTCTCAGGGATTCCTTTTGCCACGCTCTAGTTTTCTCTTGAATCACGCTAACGTGCAGGTTGTATTTGACGATAGCTCGACGTCGACCGTAGACTCTGCTTGGTACTTTCTATTGAAACTCGACATTTTGATTGAGAGTCGTCGTTGCTTCTCACAAACCCCTGAATAGAGTTGACGTGAGATTTAGGTGAGATTTCTATCTTTTTTTCCTTCTTTTTTAATTTCTGGAACAGAAAGAAAAGTAGCTAAAAATAAGCAAAATAAATTTCAATAACTAACCCTACAATAATGATCAGGTTCTGGTGTTGTGTTTCTTTTTGTCGTGCTTTCATCGGCGACAACTGGAAGTGTGACGGGCAAATCTTGGACCTCGAAAATTGTTCCAAACTTCCGCTGTCCCTTTTTCTTCCATCAAATAACCTGCGGACAACGCACGGGTTCACCACGATTACACACCGTAATCTAAAATACGCGATTTCTTATCAGTGAGAGTCTGGTATGCTATAGACAACTTAATGCTGAAACAAACTCGTTGCGTGCTAACCATATTCACCCAGGTTTTGCTACCCTGACGGGATTTGAATAATAAGTGCTGCTGTCATGGCACCGAGTCTGCGCTCAGCGTCTCGTACAAGTCCGTACCAGTCACGGCAGCCAACTCCTATCAGCGCGCAAGCCGGGGTTAACAGTTCCCCCGTTGATGATCATTCAAGACCGCGAAAACAGCGGCGGGCGGGCAGACCTTCCCGTGCTGCGACTGACTCGGGCCTAGGTGAACAGCCGCAGGCCCAGGAGTCAGAGAATAGAGCGGTCAATGACGCTAATGAAAAGGACCTTGCTTTACAATCTGAGTGGGTTGAACCTCCGATTAGGGATCCGGTCCCGAGTTATCAGGACACGCCTTGGTCAAATGTTTCTACCCAAGAAAACTCTATGCTTGGCACCATGCAAGCTTTGGGCGTACATCCGACAGCCACAGATCGTAAAAAGGCCGGGATATCGTCTACGAGAGCCTCTTCGCAGCCTATTTCTACGTCTGAAGTGGAACAGAACGGGGAAAGGGACAATCGACGACCTAAAGCCTCTTCGTCTGAGAAAGGAAATGCAGTGTCGCAAGACGTCTCGAGGTCTGGATTCGAAGAAGACTCTGCTGCTCTCACAGAACACCCTGTACCATCATCAACAGAGATTAATGTTGGCAAGATCGTGACAACCTTCAAAGCTCTCGTAGACTTGGCTGCGGAGTCGAAAAACCGTGTCCTTTCTCGTGCATTGGTTCGCGTCTTTAAAAACAGTGTCAATGATCCATTCCTTCTTTCGGTTTTAAACGGCGCTGTTCAACCCATGCCAGCTCGCAATGATCTCAGAGCATTTCAAGTCGTTCTCCGCCGTACCCTTCGGGAAATATCGACAGAAGCAGACTCAGCGCCTCCGCATACTGGCCCGACCGCTGGCCGTTCTGGTTCCGTTTCTAGCAGCTCGTCTTTGTCGTCTGCTAAGTCCTTGGACGCGGAAACCTTTGCTCCCGGAATTTCTAACACTCCAAGGACTCCAGGCCATAAGAAACGCGCCTTGGAAACCGATCCGGAAGAGGCCATGCAGGCAAAGCGGGCCCGTTTGCAGGAAAACGTGCCTGACTTTATTCCTCGCGAGAGCGGCATTCGTTCTTCCTTGGCACGAGCCGAACGATCTAGTGTCTCTCCTCCAGGTCATCCGGCTGCCGTCAATGGTTCGGAACGCCTTACACCCGCGAAGAGCAATAGAGTTGCAGGGAAGAAGCGCAAAGTGTCTTCGTAAATATACCCTCTTTTCCTCACTTTTTTTCTCGTTATTGCTGTGTTATTTATCAAACATCTAACTTTTTTACGACAGGGACGACGAAGACGAAGGGGAGAACAACGATTTCTGTCGAGAGTGCCGTCGCGGCGGACAGTTGTTATGCTGCGACGGCTGTGTCAACTCCTACCACTTTTCCTGCTTGTCTCCTCCACTCGACCCCGGAAACCCCCCGGAGGGTGACTGGTTTTGTCCGCGTTGCGCGCTCAGCCGTCCTATGGGTACGCTTATTGGGAACTTGGATAACGTTGCCTCCCAGGATTTTCAATTATCTGATTACCACCGAGACTATTTCAAAGGTGTTCGAACAGGTGCAAACGGAAAGTATGAAGAATACACCAAACCTATAAAGAACCCGTCTCGAGGACGAGGACCCCGAACTGGCCGATATGATGACCCGTATTACACGAGATACTTCGATTCCAGGGGTGCGCTTATAACTTGCATTGCCTGCCTTCGTACCTCGGATGGATATCGTCCCATTATTCAATGCGACTACTGCCCCGCTTCATGGCATCTAGATTGCCTGGACCCGCCGTTGGCGAACCCCCCTACCCAGAAGTACGGAAGTGATAAACCGTATCACAGCTGGATGTGTCCCAACCATGCGCAGCACGATCTATGCAAATACAACGAGGAATCTGGTCGCTGGGAGAAGATTCGCCGTCCGAAAAACCCTCGTTTCCATGATATCGAAGTTCTCCCCAATGACGACGAAATGGAAACCTTGGAAGATACGAAAACCGATGGAGTTGTCTATCGCATTCCCGCGAGAGGCATTCAACATGATTTCATCACCCGTGTCAAACAGTGCGTAACACCCTTGATATCGCAACATTTGCACTTCCCCAGCTAATTACCCAACCAGGCGTCAACTAGAACAAGAAGCTCTCGATGCGAGCATTGATAAATTCTTCCAATATTCAAAGGAGAAATTTGATGCCCTCGAAGCTAGACAGATGGACTTCTACTCCTCTCAGAAACCTGCGGGACAGTCGGAATTGGACGATACTACAGCGGCCATTCTGAACTCCCGTACCGTTGCAGAGCGTGAGGCTGCGTCGAATCTCGTCGATTTTGCTCAAAACCACCAGATTTCGACCAAGAACGTTGAATCCGGAAAGATCAGTCTTCTTATTGATCAGTTAAAAGCGAACGCCCCCAGTAATCTGCCCAGCGCGGATACCGAGATTTCGTCTCTTCGCGCTCTCCAGGACTTGATTGAACAACGTGTTCAAATCCTCTTGGGTAAGCCCTCCGATGTGGAAAATCCACAGCAGCTGCCGCTGGGCGAGTCGCCAGTTCCTACTGCCTGAGGGAAGACCATGCTCTTTTCTTATTTGGCTTCCGTGAATTTGAATTGTCACCCTTCATTCATTGCTTCGTCCCTTTCGACATACCTCCGCGAACGATTGTCTTTCTAAGCATGTTTTATCTACGACTCCTTTCCTCATTCTCGGATGGGAAACCGTCGTATGGGCTTTTACTCGGATCGTTTCAGTATCTTGGCAATGCTTGCTTGGTGACTACTATGTTACTGGGGAAGTTGGGGACAAGAAAAAGAAAGAGAAACATCTTCAGCAATTCAGCAGAAAAAGGGGAAAAGAAAGAAAGAAAGAAGAACCTTTTGTATCACTATATCTATCTTGGGCGTGTTTTCCTAACTCTCAAACTACTATGGCGGATCATGGAAGTTGGCGTTATCGTTTTATCTTTCTTTTCGACGTTTCTTCCAGATATTCCATATGCCGTTTTATTTACTGATACGACGAGGCTTTGGGACCGCTGTTTTGGCGTCACTCGAACGAACACTTGCATTGTTTGCGTGGTATACCATGGATTTTTGCCTTGTGCAAGTCGGCTTCGCTATTGCAATTGGGATACCTATCAGCGTTTCTATTTTCTTTCTCGGCTCATTTGCTCTTTTTACAGCTGCTTTATCATTGTCTAAAGTCCTGCATCCAAGCATACCTCCGTCAGTTCTTGCATTGTCACTGTGTTTCTATACTACCTATCGCCATCCCCGTTAACTCTGACCAGTCTTCCAACTTGAGCCAGTTTCATGCGCTGCACGTGCAGCTCGGCCATTATTGCACGTGTTAAGTGTTTCTTCTTCATTTTCTCTTGTCACATTTATTTATCTTGGGCGTTGTATGTACATGTACAGTACTTATACTCTGATCATCCCCGTCATTATTGTAATCTAGATGGTTAGATCCTGTCAATACCTCATCTTATTGCCACTCCCGGTTCGACCTCGATCCATGCCGGTCTGGTCGATTTGGTGGGTGAACGGGACGATTTTTCTTTCTTGTGATTTACTGGTTTGGTGGATGCGCTGGGGTTTTGGTGTTTTTATAGAATGTTTTCAGAAGCAGGTACATCATATTTGTTCGGGATGGATTCAAATGTTCAAATGAAGTTGACATTATTGAGGACCTGGTGTTAATAGTTGTGTAACTTCAGGAAATAGCAATTTGTATGTATCATACATTGAAAGGTCAATAGTTTTTGAAGAGAATGAAGCTATCAATATGGCTACGAGACACAGTGTTGTAGAATCCGACCTCGGTCACGACTCAACAACAGCGAGAACGAAGTCATTCATTTAAACAGAACAGAAAAACCCAATCGCTCAATCGACACGCTGCATATACAGAGTACAGAGTACAGTACAACAGAACGAACCCCAACGAAACGAGCAACACACAAATCCACACATACAGAGTACACATACATACACGCAGGTACACACGAAGCAAGACAGAAAACCAAATCGTCAGTCCCATAAGTTCATAATCTTGGTATATAAGGGCCTATGTATGTAGTAACAGGGTGGCTAGACGACATACGGAACGGGAGAGTTCGGAGAGATCGAGAGCACTGAGGGGATGAGAAAGAGGAGGGATAAAAGGAAAGAAGCGGTTGGGCAATTCAAAGAAACTTCTTGGGCATATTGTTGCGTCGACGTTTGTAGACGACGTAGGAGCCGGCGAGAACGACTTGGAAGGCGATGACGAGGAAGATGAATAGGCCCATCCGTGGGGTCGAGGCGGTTATGACTGTTATTGTAATTTGTATGGTGAGTTTCCGATTCGTGAAGTACAATAATGAAGGGACAATGTATGTTGTAGGTGGGGAGAATGAGACGCTATACTTACCCCTGTGAAGCGAGCCGTGAAGACTCTCAGCCAAGGTATGGTGAGACGACTTCAAAGTCTCATGTATTTGGTTGAAGTGGCCACGGTAATCTTTGCCCTCGAGGTCGCGCTGGATGGAAGATAGGGTCTGTTCGATTCTCTGCAATCGGGCGTCGAGGTTGGCCAGTTGGTCCTTTGTGGGAGATTGTTGGAGGAGTTGCGCGTTTTGGCTCTCGCCCTTTGTGGCGAGGGAGTCTATACGAGACTGCAGTTCCGCGAATTGCGCGGAGGATACCTGGGAGTTTGCTCCTGCGTCGTTTGCGGTACCTGGGACCGGTACGGTACGATAGACGACGTTTGGCTGGCTTCCTTGTTGTTGCTGTTGTTGTTGTTGCTGGGCTGGGACCCCAGTTTGACCAGATTGCAAGACGAACTTGAAGACCTCGAAAGAATCTGGGTTCTCGGGGGTCCCTGCGGTTAGGCCAAATGTGTTTCCGGCGGGTAGAACGACCTGATTATCATTAGAGATCTGAACGGCTCAGCAAAACGAAGTAGTATCACTACTAACCTTGTTCGAGGAGAAACACGTTTTACCATCGATCGAGACCTCGAAGAAGGAATTGGTCTGCTTGAGTCCCAAGATGGATGGTCGACCAAGATTGCGGTATGGGTAATTGCAATGACCAAAAACCAGACCGTCCACGTTCTGGTGGGTTCGGAAATCCGTCTTGCCATCGTTGAGGAATCCTCTAATGGTTCCGCCCTGGATTGAAGCGGTCAATTCTCATCTTGCCCGTCGTGTTCACTCACTTCGCGGTCGTACTTACACTTCCACTTCCGCTGTGGGAATCAACGACAAGCGCAAGGCCGTCGAATGGGCCGACGGTGTAGATGCTGGAAGCGCCAATTGTGTTCTGGCCGTTATTGGCGTACCATAGTTGGAGATTGCCGCCTCCTCTCTCGGGGCCAGTGGCTCTGAACTGCAATTCTGCATACCATTCCGATTGGGATACACTGTGTTTTGTGTTAGTAGCTAGCAGTCACAATGACGAGTAAAGCGAGAGGCCACTCACGAGCTCTGTGACCAGATAAAGCCTCTGGTATTGCCTGGGTAAGGGGGAGTCAAGATGACCCTATCCGAAAGCTGGAGAGGCGTAAGTTCAGCACTACCGTCAGGTATATCTGTTTATTTGACAGCTGTTCGGGGAGTACGCACAACTTGAGGTACGAAGTTCTCGCCACCTCTCTGCCAACCGGTTACAGAGCCTGAGTTTGGAGTTAAACTGTAGAAGCCAATTAGAACGGTGGCCGAGACGATTGATATATAAACAAGGGAGAGTTGATGCTGGTAGAGCTCTCTATTTACCCGAAACTGGAGCTCTCAATCACCGTTTGCGCACTGGCGCCAGCCAGCAGCAATGCGAGAGAAGCCGTAACCTTCATTACGCTCGTGTCATGAAGCGTTTAGAATGCCTCTTGAAGATGCTCTGGGTATCTTCCTTGCAGAAAGATAAACGTGACCGGGAGAAGAGAATAAAGGATCTTCTAGACTACTACTGGAACGACACAAAAGCCGAAACTTCAAACAAGCACAGAATAACCCAAAGACGCCGATTTCTTTGAACAAGAAGACAGTAGTAGTAGTTTCAATGAGATGTGTTTCGAAGATGTTCAAGATCTTCGCTGTACCTGGAAAAGTCCGAGACAACGCGAACGGCGGTCGACCACAGCAACCACACAGCGACGAACCTTAGGTGACCAACAAAAGGGCAGAAATCAGTGTAATTGTATTAAAGCAAGGCTTGAAAGTTGAAGCTACAAAATAGTATGATGGACGGCAAAGCCCGAGCCAGCCGGAGGTTGAGAGGCCAAGCTGTCCTTATTTTCCTGCAGCTTCGTTTTTGATGCTTCCAATGCGATGTCACGTGTTCGGGTTTCGTGCATCTTTTCGAGTCGCCTTCAAGCCTTCAACGCTGAAGAAATGATAGTAGAATTCCTCGTCACTCCTCATATTCGCACCGTGGTCGGTTTTTGGTCGGCGGAAACACTTCGCTTTGCTCTCCCTTTTCTTCTTCCTCATCATGCTCTGCGGCACTGATGGCTGAATTGTATCCGTCACTGGCGCAATGCGCCATCGTTGCAGCCGCCTTCAAAGTGCTTCTATTTCCCGCCTAGTAAGCTTCCTTTGAGCAATTGGTCATTTTGGACTGATTTCGCTAACCTTTGCTTTTATCTAGCAAGTCGACCGACTTCGAGGTTCACCGCAATTGGTTGGCCATAACTCACTCGCTTCCGGTCAAGGAGTGGTACTATGAGGTCCGTTGAGGCGAAGACGCAAACCAACCCTACCGAATCTACATTACTGAGACGCGGAGGTGCTATATAGAATTCTTCAGAATGGACACTAGATTATCCGCCGTTTTTCGCAGTCTTCGAGTGGCTCCTGTCACAGGTAGCATATTACGCGGACCCTGCAATGCTGGTTGTCAAGAATCTCAACTATGATTCTTGGCAGACGGTTTACTTTCAGAGAGCTACGGTCATTTTGAGTGAACTGGTTCTTGTTTACGCGCTCAACAGGTACGATCAACGAAGAAAGGTTGCTGTCTGCGGCGACAGCTGACCAGTTGCCGATGTCCTAGATTTGTCAAATCTGTCCCGGAACAGAACAGGAAACTTGCGCATATTGCAAGCCTCTCAATCTTGCTATCACCCGGCCTGCTTATCATCGACCATATCCATTTTCAGTACAATGGCTTCCTTTACGGATTACTCTTGCTCTCAATGGTTCTTGCACGAAACCAGTCGACTCTTCTCTACAGCGGCTTGACGTTTGCCATACTGTTATGTCTGAAGCATATATACCTCTACCTGTCACTGGCATACTTTGTGTACCTGTTGAGAGTGTACTGTTTAGATCCCCGGTCGATACTTCGACCGAGGTTTGGAAATGCTTTCAAACTCGGGGTTGGCGTACTGAGCGTGTTCGGATTGGCGTTTGGTCCCTTTGCTTCGTGGGGCCAGCTGCTCCAGTTGAAGGAGAGACTCTTCCCGTTCTCGAGAGGCTTGTGTCACGCTTACTGGGCTCCTAATGTATGGGCAATGTATTCGTTCTCGGACCGTGTTCTGATTCCATGTATGAACCAACCGCTTCCGCGTAGACTGCCCCGTAATGATATTGTGCTGACATGACCTTTTGCAGTGGCACCACGTCTGGGATTCCCGATCAAACAGGAAGCTTTGAACAGCGTCACACGCGGACTTGTTGGAGATACCTCTTTTGCGGTTCTCCCCGAGATTACAAAGGAGCATACGTTCCTCCTAACGTTCATATTCCAGCTAGTATGCACGAACTTATCCGTCTTGATTTGACCCCAAATACTCACATATTGCTGCACAGCTTCCCTTGATTAAACTCTGGTTCCGACCGGACTGGGAGACATTCGTCGGGGCCGTCACGCTCTGCGGATACGCCTCATTCCTTTTCGGCTGGCACGTTCACGAGAAAGCAATTCTCTTGGTCATCATTCCGTTCAGCCTGGTCGCGCTCAGAGATAGACGCTACTTCACCGCATTTCGACCGCTGATCGTGGCGGGCTACGTCTCGCTGTTTCCACTGCTTTTCACAGCGGCCGAATTCCCTATCAAGACGGTCTACACCATCCTGTGGTTGGTGTTATTCCTGTTCGTCTTTGACCGAGTAGCGCCAGTCTCCAAGCGTCCCCGGATATTCTTATTCGACCGTTTCTGTCTGCTGTATTTCACGGTTGCCATTCCGTTGATTTTGTACTGCTCGTTGGTTCATCAGTTGATTTTCGGTTGGAATCGGTACGAGTTCCTGCCACTGATGTTCATGAGTAGCTACTCGGCTATTGGAGTGGTTGGCAGTTGGGTTGGATTCGTGGTGGTGTATTTGACGCCGTAAGGAACGGAACGGTTCAGTTGACGTGACGTAATAATGTTACGACAGGGTTTGTTAAACCCTGTTTGTCATGTTTGTTCACCCACGTGCCTGAAATCTAGACCCACACGATACGATCAGCGACTAAACTTAAATAGGCTAGCGCCGAATGCATTGTCATCGACTTCCACGGTTGTGGTCCGGTCTGGTTTTCCATACCAACAAATTCTCGGGAACGAACTGGTCAACGGTTAATACGTAGAGTATAAGCACTGGTGGCAGCAGTGATAGATGCTTGCATTGATCTTATTTTTTTTTGCTCTTTTCTGCCAGCTTGGAAAAGCTTAAGATCTGGTTCGCATTCCTTGCACATGTACTGAGCTTTATATAGAAATGCAATCTCTGAAGGCAGTATGGGGTACGGAGGAGTACATATTTGAAGCGGTGATAAAAAATTGACTTGGGCAACAAGATCTCCAACAAGAGTTCGTAGCATTGAACACGCTGCGATCGGCTGAGTCCCGTCATTTTGCTTCGTTCAATCATGAAGCACGGAGTAGAGCAGATAATACTAAGCAGTAGACGACCATATCAACACAAAGCCCGAGCGATTAGTGCATGAGGAATGAGGAACATGTTCATGCTGTCCATAGCAAAGTTAATTTCGCAAATCTGAATGCCTGCTGAAGATGGTCGGGGCATAAAAAGTCTCCTCAGTTGCCAGTCAACTCCGTAGTAGACTTGAGGAAGCCAAAACAGACAGACAGCAGAGGGAGCGGAAGGGGAACAAGAACAAGAAGAGAGGAAGAAAAAAAAAGGAAGAGGCGAAAGGCGGTGGTTGTCTCCGTCTCGTGACTACTCCTCGTTTCAGCCAATCAACAGTCGCGATGCGCCGCTATCCCGGGCCCTCCACAAAGTCGCCGCCGTGTTCGATTCCTCTTCTTTTCTTCGTCTTCTCTTCTTTCTTTCTTCCTCCCCGGTTCTGCCGTTGTGGCCAGTGCTCGTTTAATCTTCTCCTTCTTCTTCAACTCCGTCGTCTCCTTTCTCCTCTTCTACTACTCCTGTCATCTCCAACAGTCTGTCTTAGTCTCCTGCCAACAACAACTACTCCGATACTGTCATCTCGTCTTCTCCCTGAAAAGAGATTATTGCTGCTGCCTCCACAGTTCAAAAGTTTTCCACTTCGCGTGTGCTGTGTATTTAGTTTCGCGTAGTTACTTCCAGTTCATTGAATAACGCGAATTTATCGGTATGTACTATGTGCTATATTTGATGGGAACCCGCGTTTTCGGAAGAATTCTGCCTATTGCTGCACCCGCACCACCCTGCATTCATTTCTCCGCGCCTACTTCATATTAGATGTTGCAGCACATGCACTTTCAACTCTTTCTTTGATCTTTTTTGAATTTAATTCCTTGGCACTTCACTGCCCTTTTGAAGACTCTTTCAATTTCTGACGATATCCTTTTAGGGTTGTAACGGGTTTTGGACCGGTGGCGCCATAACCCTCCCGATCATATAGAGAGACCATGGTATGCAACTGCAACTGTCACTAAGACAAGTCTCGAGATCCCTACGCGGGTTTAGGCCTTAATCGTTAAAGAGACGATTTAAAGGCAATGTCGTTCTTGAATAAGAACTGACAGCGACATCCAGGTACTCTTCAAACGAAAACCCGTCCAGTATCTTCCACGACCAATTATTGAAGATGATAGCTCTGAGGTATATGCAGTTCTTGCGTTGATCTTGTATGGTTCTGGTGACATCCTACTAACAGCGGTTTTAGGTTTGGGTAATTCCGGAGACAAATGAGGTCTTCACAAGCTATGAACCGTATCTCCAGCGGATGGACTTCTATAAACAAAGACGGTTTATCTGCGAGATTACAGGGCATTCTGGTCTTAATTTCTTCGAGGCACTCAAAAGTGAAGTATGTGAAGGCGACTGTTACTTATGTCGAAAGTCTCTAACCCTATCTAGGTTGAGGAGTCGCGAGAGCTCAACAATTCATTCCCCGACGCTCTGAAAGGCCCCATTTTGCGTAGGGTTCAGTTTTCTACGACTTCTAGGGTTGACAATCTTGGTGAGTTTTCATGATCATTAACTCTGGCGAAGACGAGACTAACCCTATGTACCAGTGGACGAGGTTTACGAAGTGAGTAACTTGCTTTCTACATAAGACTTTTTATATCTAACGAAATCAGGACTTCAAACAGGATTTTTACCCAGGTGAACATGTGCTCATTTTGCTGACAGACAGTTCTCGTCTTCATGGTATGGTCAGAGAAAAGGCCAACTTCCCGGAGCAGTTAAATCCTGACGGAAGCGTCAGATCCTCTGCCTACGCTAGATATTTGGTGAAAGTTTTAGACAGACCCAATGAAGAGGCTTTGTTGGGCCAGGAGAATGTCACTCGTGATCGAAAGGCATTTTCCAAGCAGATGTTGCGCGCGTTCATAAAGAACACAGTTGCCAGAGAAGCTTGGAACGGTGCCCCTTGGTTGGTGAAGCCCAGTGTCGCAGAAGAATACAAAATCCCTACAGAAGTACCGAAACACCTACAGCACAGCGCCAAAATAGCCGAGAAGAAAGCAACAAAGAAGGCAGACCAAGATGGATTCTTTGGCTTTTTCGCGTCCCAACGGCTGCCGGAGTTGAAACCAGCCGTTAAGGGTCAGAAATCCAAACCTTCGTTGCAGGAACTGGCTCGGGCCAAACAAGAGCAATTCCAGGAATATCAACGTTCGCTCAATGGAAACCCCTCTTTTAATGTTCCCATTAATTCCAACACTGCTCCAGATCAACTTAACTCCAAGACTCAGGACCCAGAGAAGAAAACCATTCCTAGTCCCAGCGTCGACAAGAATGAGTCTCCACGACCGCCATCTCCACCACCGATAAAATACCCGATCGAGGACTTGGACATTTTCCCTGACCGCGATAGGCCGCATCGACCGCCTGTCATGTTTTTGGAGAATGATATAGCTGACGACTCTGACGATGAAAACTTGCTAGAGGGAGATATCAAACCCGAGTTGGTTGGTCCCTTGCTTGAAACGTGGAATACACTTAATGTGTACTGTGAAGTCTTCCAATTGGACTCTTTCACCTTCGATGACTTTGTCCAGGCAATGCGATTTTCGTCTGAAGATGTCGACTGCGAACTATTCGTGGAAGTACATTGTGCCGTCCTGAAAAAGCTTGTCAATTCGGAGAGAGACCAGAACGGTGCGGTCCAAATATCGCTCCCAGAGCTTCCAGCCCACGAATCTGAAGGGGAAGAAGATGAGGAGGAGGAGGAGGAAGAAAACGCGCCTACTCCGGAGCCAGAACCGCCTGTAACTAGAATGACCACTCGAGGCAGTCTGGCCAAAGTCGAAGCGGAGAATTTAAAGGAAGATGGTTCCAATTCAGTTGACATCAAGGTACATCGTGCCGCAGACATGTTTGGAGACTACCGATGGATTGATCGTCTGCGGAGACGAGATTTTCGAAATGGTGGTTGGGAGTTGGTAATGATCGGTTTACTGCACCAACTATCTACTCGCCCTCGAATGACGAAGACGTGCAATGAAATCCTTAAGCACCTTGCTCCACTCGACGCAGAGCCGACGCAAGAAACGGCGCAGCGTCAGTACGCAACCCTGGACCTTAACCACCGCATAGAGGCTCTTCAGATCATCTGCATGCTCAGTCTTGAGACAAAAGCAATTAAAGGCTATCTGGAAGAATGCAGCAATCAAATGACTGAATTTCGCAAAGAGAAGATCGAATACCAGCGGGCCCGGAAAGCAGTGTATGTTGAAGGTCGTGGGAATTACCCGTGTTTCTTTACTGACTATTTCTTGCTTATTTAGGCTTGAGGAAATTCGCCGGCTACATCATGAGCGGAAGGAACTTCAACCGGAACCGGAGAAATCACCGTCACCCGTTCCAGAATTGGACGAACTAGAGGACTCTAAAATGACTGGTGTTGATGGGGAGTCAGACCAGGTTATGGACACCGATGACGATGAGGCGCGTCAGAAACGTTCGCTACGCGGAGGCGTGGATAGGGCCGCTGAACGAAAGCGAAAATTTGAAAAAGAACGTGAACGAAAAGAGCAAATAGCGAAGCAGCCAAAGGGGTCGAAACAATACCAACGGGTATTGAAGAAGATTGAAGACGAGAAAGCTAAGGTCGCTAAGCTTGAAGAGAAGATTGCGGTGGTAGACAATGACTTGAGGGAGGCCGACTGCCCGCGGACGAGGTGCCTCGGGAAGGATCGCTTTTGCAACCGGTATTGGTGGCTTGAACGGAATGCGATGCCATATGAAGGGCTACCTACCAGTTCAACTGCTGAGGCTCACTATGCCAACGGCCGCCTATGGGTTCAGGGCCCCGATGTGATGGAGCGTGAAGGGTTTATCGATGTCCCAGAGGAGCAGAAAAAACAGTACCAGAAAGAATTCAAAATGACCCCTGCAGAGCGGAGAAAGGTCGAAGAAGGGCCTACGCATGTCCCAGACGCACACCACTGGGGCTACTATGACGAACCGGAGTCGGTGGATGAGCTCATCCAATGGTTAGATCAGCGGGGAGACCGAGAACTGAAATTGCGGAAGGAGCTTTTGCTGCAACGAGACATCATAGTCAAGTATATGAAAAACCGCAAAGATTACCTGACACGAAGCGCCGAGAGAGCAGAGTCGGAGGAAGCCCCGGCAAAACGAGTGGCCACCAGGCACAAGACTTACGTGGATGACCGAAGATATCGTTGCTTGACGTGGCGAAACACTACGGCGATATCGGAGAACGGGCATCTTCATGTGGATGCGTCGCGACCATCGAAACGAATGAGAAAAAGCACAGAAGACAGCAAGGACGCTAAGACGACGAATCGCCAAGGAAAACCATTGACACGGCAAGGCACACGATACAATTTCTAGTTGGCTTTTTTGCTTTTTTGAATATGCCATTCGTTGGTTGCTGTTTCGTCTTTGGATTTGTCCACTAACATCTAAGTGGCGTTCATGGTATATATCTTTTTGGGTTTACTTTTGTCATACTTCTTCTTGCTGTGCACTCTTTGGATTTGCTGTATACAACATCCATGAGGCCATGCTCTTTTTGTTGCTTTTGTGAAGACATTTAAAAGAGGACATTTGCATATTAGAGCGGAAGGCGAAGCGTGCTATCTTGATTTACCACACTGGCGGCTTGTACATACGAGATTGGCTGGTTTTGTGATTTGTATCATTTGTTTGGTAGAATTGGAAGTCAATAGTAATATTGAGTATTCTTGTGCCATGAGCATACAGGCAGTGTCAGACACAATGCTGCATATTATTGAAGACAGCGAACGTTCCAGTGAAGTCAAGGATCTAAGATTCGGTTCGGCACTAAAACGAAAGGAGCTTAGTTTCTAACTTAATTGTCATTACTAAGCGGGGCGGTGAGCCACGAAGACCCACAAAATACTGAAATAGGCATAGTGTATTAGTCTCAGGCATCAAAGCCGACGCCGAAATATTTCCTAACAACCCTACTAACTTACCGCGCTGTAATAATAATTTCATCTCCAAAAAAATACATAAACAGACACACAATCACAACAACAGCAGCAACGAATAGCATATCATCATTGTTGCTACATATATCATATCATAATGGAGCATAGATTTTACTACAAGCCCTTGGAGTCACCAAGTCCACTCACCTGGTCACCGATGCCGGGTCCGCAGATGCTGCCGCCTAGCAGCACCCAACGATTCACGAACACCTCGTTACCAACAGTCCACATCGCCTCACAGACACCAATACAAACAACACAAGCAACCCCGGACGAACTATTTCGAATAGCAAAACCAGAACGCGAAAAGCCAGATCGCGAAAAACGATGCAGAAACGAAACACGACCGCGCGCCAGACGCCTCTCGTACGAACAAAAAGTTTTGCTGGTCCGAACCTGCTGCCAACACAAGCATATGTTCGCGCTGGATCATAACACAACGGTGTTCTGGATGACGGTGGTGAAGAGCTTCAAGCAACAGGCTGCGCTGGACACCGAGTATTCATGGCAGACTGCTCAGCGACGCGTGGGTCGGATGGTGGAGGAACGGCAAGCTCAGTTGCAGTCGAGGGGGAGCGGGAATAATGCTATTCAAGATCGCGATTTGAAGGATGCACTGGACGAGTGGATAGAGCGTCTCGATAGTCTGAAGGGTGAAAAGGATCACAGGATGCGAGTGTTTCAGCAGAAGACGGGGAATGCGCAGTGGCCTGATGGTAGCCTGAGCACCGAGAAAGCTGGGAATAAGCGCACGTGGGAAGACTGTTCTGAAGGTAAGCAAGCAGCACTTAGAGAGAGTGATCGCTCTTATTGGCAAAAGGTTTCGGCTACTGATGATAGAGTATCGTTTGTGACTATAGATGGAACTCCTGCGGGTCGAATACAAGCATCCAAGAAACGATTAAATAACACACATTCACCTCACGAAGCCGATGAAGACGAAATGCTGAGTAAGACTCTATCCATGATAGGGGATTATTTCAATAACGCGTTGGCAGAGGAAGAAGCAGATAAACACTCCAAGAACCGGGTTCCTTCTATAGAGCAACGCGTCGCCAATATAGAAGGGAAATTGGATATATTGGTTAATGGCATGGAAGAGAAGATGAAGAGAATGGAGGAGAAGATGAAGAAACTGGATAAAGTGGATGAAATACTGCGTCATATACTGGCAGTCCAACAGGGATTGAGGAATTGAGATGTGATGGCATCTTTCATATACTACTACTATGCATACCATATACAGACACTCCTCTGCGGTACAGTCGAGGTTTGGGGTTATGTTTAAAGCTATCTGATATACATGCAGTATGATATTGACGATGACAATAGCCAGAAGACATCTGGATGCAAGCATACATTGAGCCAAAGATTCCGTATCGATCGAGCCCTAATATCCTGCCCTAGTTGCCGGACTGCACCGCTCGCTGGACAGGATGAAGAGATCACCCAGATTGCCTCCGTAATAAAGACTTGTTCTGAATATAAAAAGCCTTTACATTATTGTTATCCTCATTCCTTATTCCTCGAGGCTTGACACACTGACAATGATACCTGCACCAATGAGCGAGTCCTGATTATGATTACATACTGCCGTCACGTGCGAGGCACAGAAGAGTGGCCTCAGGCAGAGAACACCGCCACTCCGTTCCCGCATCGGCAACGGGGGGCGTAACGGAACCGTATTTCAGCGCTTATTACGCGGGGAACGCGAGTAACCGACCGTATCGGCTTGTAAGATGGCCAAATACCGTATTGGTTGGTCTTCCTCCGACCTGCCAGGCTGCAGACCGACGTCAGTGTCAAATAGTTATTCTTTACTACTGCTTTTGGTTGATACATGTTCACTCGATTAAGATATCTCCTTTCTTTTTCTAGACTTTCTCCTTGTTACGATTCTCTGGCTTTCTTGCGCGATTTCACGAACTTGGGTGGTGTAGCTGTTATATCTCGTTAACCTGGAGTCTACATACTCCGTACATATATAAAGTCCGGGCCGCGTTCTATGTATATCTTCATGTCGACTGGCTTCCCGAGTATACCGTTCTAAACCGCATGCTGTTACCACCTTGACTCCGAGATCCAGTCATTTTCCTTTCTCAGGCGCCGACTCCTCTCGCTTCGTAGGAGTGGAATCTCCCAACACGCAGACGCACCATCAAATGGAGGGGATCTCACGGTCGAGGGCGTCTGCCGGACCCGATCCGGCCGACCAGAACCATACGTCGATGAATACGGGTACCATGCAGAGCCATACCTCGTTAGAGCAGACGCCCTCCTCGAAAACGTCGGCCGTGGGAGGAGAGAATAAACCGAAGCAGCAGTTGGATAAGCGGAGTGCGGGCTACTTGTCTCGAAGTGGGCTGGCGGGGGGTTTAGCTGGGTGCGCGGTAAGTTTGAATGCCATGTCCCATGCCTTGTCTGATTAGTCTTAGACTTTCTACTGCATACTCTTTTTTTTCGAGGCGAAGTTGGTGAGTGTGAGCGAGTGAGTGGATGAGTTGCTGACCGGGGTTCGAAACGGGGGATCGTCTAGGCCAAAACGGTTGTCGCGCCACTTGATCGCGTCAAGATTCTCTTTCAAGCATCGAATCCGCATTTCGCGAAATACACCGGCAGTTGGGCTGGCCTTATGTTGGCCATGAGGGATATCAATCGCAACGAGGGCATGGTCGGTTTATTCAAGGGTCATTCGGCTACGTTGTTGCGTATTTTTCCTTATGCGGCTATCAAATTCCTTGCCTACGAACAGGTTCGAGTTAGGCTTATTCCATCGCGAGATAAAGAAACGTCGTTGCGACGCTTGATGTCTGGTAGTTTGGCGGGTCTAGCGTCCGTCTTCTCGACATACCCGTTGGAACTGATCCGAGTGCGGATGGCGTTCGAGACGAAACAATCAGCACACTCGTCCATTCTCGACATCTGTCGACAGATTTACACTAACCGAGTCGCATCCCCGCGGGGCGATCCCGGAACCAACGCTGCATCCTCGACCCTTGGCAAGGTCATCCCCGGCGCCGGCCTGGTAAACTTCTACCGCGGATTCACGCCGACCGTCCTAGGCATGTTCCCTTATGCGGGGATGTCGTTCCTCACGCACGATACAGTCGGTGACTGGTTGCGCTTTCCGGCAATAGCGAAATATACGACGATTCCGAAATCCGACGTCCGGCAGGTTAAGCTAAAGGGCGAACCTCCACGGGCGCAGCTCACAGCTTCAGCAGAGCTATTATCCGGTGCGCTTGCGGGCGTGGTAGCGCAGACGTCGTCGTACCCGCTCGAGGTTCTCCGGCGACGGATGCAAGTGGCCGGAGCCGTGGGGGACGGCCACCGGCTCGGGATCGTGGAGACAGGTCGCAAGATCTGGATGGAGAGGGGATTCCGCGGGTTTTATGTCGGGTTGACGATTGGTTATCTAAAAGTTGTGCCCATGACCGCGACGGGGTTTTTTGCCTATGAACGACTAAAGTGGTGGTTGGGTATTTAGAGCGTTTCTTTCTTTCTTTCTTTCTCTCTTTCTATGATACATATCCTTGCTGCTTCTTGTCCTGCTCTTACTTGCATACCTCCATGTGCATATGTCTTTTAGACTGTTGTTGATATTGATATCATCCATGTCGGCGGTGTTCTGGTTTGGCTCTTTCTTTTGGTTTTCTTCTTTCTGTCTGCTTTTCATGCTCATTCCCATGTACAGGAGCTTGTCTGGCGTGTTTTGTTCATAGCTTCAGTCGTTCTTGTTTCTGTTGTACTGTACATTCATCGATCGATCGTTCGTGCTTGAGATGAGCGTTTATCAACTTATATATCCTGTTGATACTGAATGGTGATGCTACCACTTACCAGCTATGCCGATATACAGTTTATAATTAATTCTACAGAATTACAGTAGAAGCAATGTCACTGCTGCGTAGAAGAGTGACTGCGTGAGTGAGGTTAGCATTAACCGTAACCAGTTGTTAACCAGTTGACCCTGAATGTATGCACAACGCACAGACCAACCGATCAGCGGAAGTTTTCTCGAGAATTCCAACTCGATCGACTTCAACCAGACAAAACCAAACATCCAGTCTCCAAAGCATCTAACCACGTACTATACATACCTCTCCTTGATATCACCAAGACGACATCCATCTCTATCTACAACACTTCATTCACCGCGAACAGCCAAGACATCGCGCAATGACAACCCGAAAGAGAAACGAATTCCTGGACATCCCATCCGACGACGACGAAGAGGGGAGCAACGATGGCTACGACTCCGAGGCAGCGGAGGATACAAAGGGGCGCATTCAGAAGCGGAGAAGGGTTATTTCTGGTGAAGACGATGAAGACGAAGACGATGTAGGATCCTCAGATAACGAGGATGAAGAGAGAGAAGAAAACCAGCGACGACAGCGACAACGACAATCCTCACCACAACAGAAACCGACCACAACCGAACAACCCCAAAACCAATCCCAAGAAAAGGAAGAAGAAAAGGAAGAAACCGAAGACCAAAAAGCAAAAGCCAAAGCAAAGGCCAAAGCCAAAGCCCAAAAACTGCTCCAATCCCGCCAAAAAACCGGCGTAATCTACCTCTCCACCCTACCCCCCTACCTAAAACCCTCCGCTCTAAAATCCCTCCTCGAAGCACGAGGCTTCAAGCCCATCACCCGGGTCTTCCTAACACCCGCCCCACCGCCGCCGAGCGGGAAGCGGAGTACGTCGAACAAGCGCAAGACGTACACAGACGGGTGGGTGGAGTTTGCGTCGAAGAAGACGGCCAAGATATGCGCGGAGACGCTGAATGCGTCGATTGTGGGCGGGAAGAAGGGGGGGTGGTATCATGACGATGTGTGGAATATGAAGTATCTGAAGGGGTTTAAGTGGACGGATTTGATGGAGCAGGTGCAGAGGGAGCGGTCGGAGAGGGAGGCGAAGAGGAGGGTGGAGGATTCGAGG
This sequence comes from Xeromyces bisporus, assembly GCA_900006255.1. Taxonomy (NCBI): domain Eukaryota; kingdom Fungi; phylum Ascomycota; class Eurotiomycetes; order Eurotiales; family Aspergillaceae; genus Xeromyces; species Xeromyces bisporus. The sequence goes on from HG983358.1 coordinate 307,360, forward strand.
GCGAGGAAGGAGGATAAGTTGTTTGTTTCTGGGGTTGAGAAGGGGAGGGTTCTGGAGGGGATGCAGAGGAAGAGGGAGGAGAAGGAGAGCAATAGGAAGAAGAAGATGGGTCTGGATGATGCTGCTAAAGGGGAGGAGAGGGAACGGCAGCGACAGGAGCATCGGGAGCAGCAGCAGCAGCARCAGCAGCAGCAACAGCAGCGACAAGCGAACGTCCCGGTCAAGAGAGTGTTCAAGCAGAACGAGGTCAAGGCGAGACCGAAGACTTCTGACGATAATGTCCAGCTTGCGGAGGATACGAAGAGGGTTCTGGGGAAGATTTTCTAGACTTGGATGGATATCGGAATTATATTGGCCTTGTTCTTGGTTCATTGACATACAGCATCCTCACTAACGGTCAACTTTTATATTGGAGTGATATCAATCGTATAAAACCATCAATCGCATTAAACGCCAATGCCCAATGCCAAATAAACCAACTCAAAGAAAAAAACAAACAAACAAATCACTCCTTGTCTTCCACATTCAACTCATCAAAGTCATCCAGCAACTCGTCCATGTTAATCTTCGGCACATCGCCTTCATCCTCGCTATCCTCGGCCATCTCGTCCGCACCGCCGGTATCCCCTTCAATGCCTTCCATCCGATCCGCTCTAGGCTTAGTATTCTTGGCCTTGTACAGATTAAGAGTATGCCGAAGTTCCTGATCCTCCTCAACATCCTGGAGGAACATCTCAAAGTCTTGCTCGAGACGGTCCTGATCGTCTCCCTTGCGGCCCGCTTGAGTGCCATCCTGATCCTGGTACTCCCGGGCCATACGCTTGACGCGCCAGTTGCGGCTCTTGGGCTTCTTCTTGCGCGGGTAGCATTTCTTGACCAGGACGACATCCGGTATCATCGAGGCGTATCGGCTGTTCTCAATGGCTTCCAGGTTGGCGTCGTTGAAATTCGTCGCCGTTAGGTGGTATCCGAGTGCTGAGTCTCCGACGTGGAGGATTCCTCCAAGGTGGGTTCGGGTGAAGTAGGTGTTGTCGTTCACGCCCATATCCGACGCGCGAGCGAGCGTTACTTCGGCGTGGTGGAAGCGTCCGTTTGAATGTCCGGTTAGTTCAATGTCCAGAATAATAAACTCCGCAAGTTCGGTCACATCTGCAAGACTGTTGAATGGCGATCTCCAGTAAACCGGTGTGGGCACGTCGGCTGTTTGGAGCGTGTTCGGGTCGAGTAGGTTGACTGTAGTGCCAACGCGGTAGCAGAGCGTCAACGGGGCGATGTTGCCCAAAGACCGGGCCAATTTCAGCGGAAGAGCAACCAAATCGTCCTTGCAAATAGGTATCAATTCAACAGAGAAGGTGAATTTTAAGGATTTCGCCATTGTGTGCTCGTCGTGAGAGATCAGCTCGTTCGCTTTCTTGACCTTTACTGGTGCCACTGATTGTAAGAACTCAACCATCCTTTCCGCGTGGTTTCTCTGAGAAAAAAGGAAGTCCAGCCCATTGGTGGCCTCTTTAATATTGACCGTATCTCTGTGAGCGCCGTACTTGAGGATAATCTGTTCGAGGTAAAGGAACGTTCGCTTGTGCGGCACCTTCTGTCGCACTTGCACGGACGCAACCCAGACGTTCGGGGTGTAGGACCTCGCGCATTCACCGCACTGCTGCGTCGCCACTACATACTCAACCACAAACGTCTGCTGCAAAATGGTGTTCTGGAAAGCTTCTTGCTGAACAGTGATCTTGACCTTTATGCGCCTCGAATGCGGTTCGGTCCAGATGAAGTTGGCGTCGATAATGCGCACTTTTGACAGACCCCGCAGCCTTCGCAAGCACAGAGCCAGCAGCTCTTTCGACTCCGGCGCAGCACTGACCCAGAAGTTTGGCGGTTGTAGCCATCGTTCGCAATCCTTGCAGGTATGTAGAGAGGCCTCCCTCGGGATGCCTTGAGAAATATCAACCGTAAGTTTGACACAATCCTGGCACAGCGCGCCAGCCGACGTCGTTCCATCAATGGGAGCACCGCAGTTGCAACATAGGATACTAATTAAAAAAGAAGAATATGTCAGCGTCAACTGGTGCCTCGAGTCAATACTCGTTGATAAATTTGCTTGAAACTCACGTTGCTTCCTGCTGCTCCTGTTGAACGGCCGCAATGGGCACAGGCGCGTCCAAATCCATCGACATGACTGTGGTAGATCAAGGGCACACCTTGCTTGCCACAGCAACTGAATGATTGTCAGAGGAAATTCGTTGAAGATGAAGCGATGACGGCGTGGATTTGAAATCGAGAATTCTTTGATCCGGGCGATACTTTCTAGGGCAAATTTTTGTCAGTGATGACTGCTCACCGCAGGGGTAGGCAGCCAATGAGAAGTAACCCCGCTTCTCAGTGGGCCAGTAAAACTGGCAGAATATAATACCTACCTTATTAGGTATGGCGCATTCTCACCGCCTTGACACTGCTGAGTCATTATGTTTGCAGAGTTTGTTTTCCCTCTCTACGGAGTAATTAATTTCCACCTCCGCAATCGCCATGACTTCTTCAGACTTCAACATAGAGAATCATTGCAATTCACCGACACCATGAACACGGCTCTCGCTTTACGAGGGGCTTTATGCCATTCCTGCCGCCAGGAGGCTTTACGATCGTTCATCTCGGTCTCGGGTGCCTCAATCCCTCGCTACAGTAGCACTCGATTGCCGGGACCGATTCATAGAGGTGTCAATGGGACGAGAGCGTTTTTGTTAACATCTCGCCCACAATCCCAGGAGTCTTCTTCTGCGGTCGACACCGGCTCTAATTCACAGCCAGTGGAAGAGAACGATGCACGAGTTGAGGATAATGCCTCCCAACCATCCCAACATATCCCGTGGTACCTGCAGGACATGCCGAGCGCAGAACCACGGCTTGTCACCTCGCGAGATCAAATCCCAGATCTCCCAGAAAACGCTCCGCCGATTCTCCCTGCTCTCCTGGATTACACGTTCAAGAATCTGGGCCTTGATGATCTGAAGTTACTCGACCTACGGCACCTGGACCAACCGCCCGCGCTCGGTGCACATGTCATCATGCTCATCGGAACCGCTCGCAGCGTTAAACACTTGAATGTCTCGGCGGACCGCCTCTGTCGGTGGCTGAGAAGTAATTACAAACTCAGTCCTCACGCGGATGGACTTCTGGGACGGAACGAGCTCAAAATTAAACTGCGTCGCAAGGCCCGCCGGGCCAGAATCGCCAGCCAGGCGGGAGCCGTCTTTGATGACAAGGACGACGGTATCACGACTGGCTGGATATGTGTAAATGCAGGCATCGTGGAGGATCCGTACGTTCAGCAATTTGCGGACGTGGAGATTGAAGGATTCGGTAGCGCTGTGAGGGGCACGCGAATTGCCATCCAGATGTTTACTGAAGAGAAGAGGACGGAGGTTGACCTTGAAGGTTTCTGGGAAGCTGCTTTGCGACGGTCCGAGCGGAATAAGCAGGCGATGTCTGAGGGCACGTCGGATTCTCCTGATGAAGAGGTTCGTGTTCCTTCGACTGCCAATGGTTCAACTTCTGACCATGATTTGTCGTCTTCTTTCAGAGCGCCAGTGAGCACGCCGTTCAACCAGAGCAGGGGAATGCATACGGCTCGTCGCGTTAGAGTCTCTTTCCGTAAGAGCAGCGGCGCCGACGACGAGCAGCCTAGTAGGAAACCATTGCCTGCCGATGACCTGGATTCCTCGCTCGTCCGAGAAGGTTTCCTTTCTCAATTTCATTTGGACTTATTACGGAATCTTTCCGAACTTTCGGATGAGCAAGTACGGATCGAACTCGGAAGCGGACCAGATGACCGCGACTCTACAGTCTTCCTGCGCCTCTTTCATCGAGATTCCCCTTCTGCGGAAGAGGCTGCTGTGGCTTACCTGAGATTGATATGTGTAGCTATTTCTAGGCGACATGTAGCCTACAGCAAAAAAAGTCTTTACTACGCGTTTAAAAACTACCTTGGCGCTGCCTACCGTCTCCCTGACGAGTTAGGATATCACGTACTCTCAACCATGCTGACAGAGCCACGGGTGGATCATCCATCCCCAGAGCAATTACCAGTTGCCCATGTGAAATTTGCTTTACGGATCGTGGACCACTTAAGTCTTCGAGGTGTCGATGTATTGAACTGGCAAGTCTTCACCATGCTGTACCAAGCGGCAAGCCGGGCGACACGCATCAACCCTCCAAACGAGCAATCGACAAGAAACATCCCTGAAATGAGCCGTGGCGAACACAGTGGTCCTGCCCTGATCAGCAGGGCAGTGGAAGTGCTCAACCTCCCCATGAACACAGCTCACGTCCGTGCCTACCTGGCAGCTCAGTTCCAGAACCAGGACTACGACGGCTTTTGGAGGACGTGGCGCAGGATCCCGCTCTACGGGGAGCGCACCGCTGCGGATTACGAGTTGCTTTTCCGATTACATGCTGAGCTGGGAGATTCTCGACGAGCGAGGAATTGCCTGGCTTGGGAGGATACGATGTGGAGAGAAGCATGGCCGGGGTTTCAGCGTCCGATTCGAGAGAATATCGAGGCTTGTCGTCGTCTGGTTTCCGCGACTTATTCAAGTCAGAACGCGGTTATGGAGAAGCTTGCAAGAGAGCCAGAGTCAGAGTGAGAGTGAGAGGTGTAATTTATTGCAGCAGTAGGCCTAATGGTTGTCCAGTTGGCTTTTGTACTTGGTCGTATTCGTATCATAAAGCCGGCATATGAACCTCGGTTCGCGTCCCGTGACCAGCTCTTTGCCGCTCTCCGGATCTTCTCTTCTTCTTAATCTTCTTATATTCCCTCCATCGACCGTCCAAATCTCTCTAAAAAGAAGATGCAAGAGCTGGGCAGCCATCATGGAGTACCTCCCTAGTCTCCAACGCGACTTTGACGAACAAAAACCAAGTCTATTCGGTATGTACTCCCCGCCAACTGGCATCATCGGCACACCAAGCTAACCACCACCACCACCACCACCAGAACTCCTCTCAGAACAGCAACTCGCAGCCCTCCTCCCCCCTTCCCTCCGCTACCTCCTAGCCGTCGCAACACACCGCCACCCGCGCTACCTCCTCCGAGCCCTAAACTCCTTCGACGAACTCTACGCCCTCCTCTCCCTCCTAATCGAGCGCTACTACCTCCGCACCTTCGGCGGCTCTTTCACCGAAAACTTCTACTCCCTCAAACGCGAAAGGGTCCTGTTGACGAAAAATGGCGAGATCCGCCGCGCCCAAATGGCCGCTCCGGGCCCCGTACGGGAAGCGCTGAAACTGCACAACTCAGACGTCTGGAAGAACCTAGCCGTCCTCGTGGGGATTCCGTACGTGAAGCGGAAGTTGGACGAGGATTACGATGTGCATGTTGCGCCGCAGGCGTCGTTGATCGCTGCCGGTGGCTCTACTGGTGGGCCTCGCTATCAGCCCGGTGATGACCTCCCTCCCAACCCGACGGTACGGCAGCGGTTGGCGGTTTATTATAAGTGGTTTTTGAGGAATGTGTACCCGTCGGTGAACGCGGCTTATTACTTTTCGATTCTGGCGTTTAATTTGGCTTACCTGTTTGATGGGACGAAGTATTCGTCGCCGTTTTTGTGGTTGATTGGGACGAGGATTCGGCGGCTCGGTGCGGCGGATCATCGTGCCATCGCTGCGATTCTTGATGGTGCTCCGGCTCAGAATCGGTCTGGTGGTGGTGGTAGTGCGAATGGTAGCAGCAGTCGCATTGCCGGCCACTCTAGATCAAGACCCGGATCGGGCCTGTTGGGTCTACTAAGTCCTCTGAATTTCTACCCTCAGCTCCTCTCGTCCTTACGCTATTTCCTCCCCGCTTCTATATTCGCCCTGAAATTCCTCGAGTGGTGGCACCAAAGTGACTTCTCGCGACAACTAGCCCGGAAAGCTACCGAGATAATCGACCTGCCCGCTCCCGTCGTCTCCGGGATCGCACCTTCAGCCGAAGAACGACGGAAAGCGAAACAAGAACAGGACGAGAATAATGCTGCTAAGAAAACATCCCCGAAAACCGCGCCGGCCGGTAATAGCAATAACGGCGGTGACATGACGACTTCGAACAGGGACCTCAAGTCCGCGCTAAAGTCACCTAAGCAATCTAAACGCTTTCAACCGCCTATCTCTTCGACTTCGTATCTGCCCATATTCACTGTTTCCTTGCCGCCTGCTGGATGGGAGAGGGAGACGGAAACGGAAGAGGGTGGAGAGGACGGTGACGGTGACGGTGGTGGTGGTGGTGGTACTGCCGCGAGGTCTGAAAGCAGTGATGGCATGTGTCCCATCTGTTTGGATCCTCTTGCCAATCCCACCGCTTGTCAGACGGGGTACGTGTTTTGCTACGTTTGTGTCTTTCACTGGTTGAATGGGGAGCATCAGCGGCAGATATTGTTCATGAATGGCGAAGATGCTAGTGCGCCTTGGGACGAGGATGATGAGAATGAGAATTCGGACGACCAGGTCAAGTCACAGGGTGGCCATGGTCAGAGTCGTCAGGGGAAGTGGGAGAGTGGGAAGGGGAGGTGTCCTGTCACTGGACGGAGAGTGTTGGGGGGTACGGATGGCTTAAGGAGAGTACTGGTATGAAACCGTCAAGGACGGATTCGGTTGCACGCATATACCACAAGTCATGACATTGAAGGAATAATAATATGGAAGTTCGGAGCGCCGACGGTTCCGTTAAGACTACCAATATACAAATGAGTTTAACAATAACAACAGCATTGAAGCCAGACTTCTGGTTTAAACGATATACGGTTTCGCATTCGATCCGAATATCAAATGCGGCTTTTCTGCAGCAATTTTAAGAATAGTCTGTGAGAAGACCGAATTGGCCCATGCAAACCACGGCCGGGTGTACTGCTTTATATCGTTCACGTTGATCGATTCGTGAACGAGACCCAGAAGACTTGAATTGCGAACGAGATTGATAGATTCGGTGATTTCAGCATCTGAATCAGTCGTCATGGCTTGCACCAACAGGGACATGGGCCAGGCGTTTTCGAGACCGACTGTAGCAGCAGGTTAGAATACTTATGATAGGACTCTGAAAGGTATCAAGAAAGACGCATGTAACATACTATGAGGTCCACCGATGCCATGGAAGTCGGAACCGGTCAGATAATAGGGATTCCCAGCCTTGCTCAATATCATCTTGCGCGTATTGAGATATGTCTGATGCTTTTGGTCTACGAAGCCAAGGAAGGGCAGTGCTAGTAGCGAAGGAATGTTGGCATCATCCATGAGGATTTGCGAGCCGTAGCCATCAACCTCGAAAGCAAAGACGTCGCCGAAATTGGGGTGCTTGACCACCCCATACTTCCATACGGCTTGCTCCAAATCACGTCCTCGCTTCTGAAGTTTGCTGACAAGAGCTGAATCGCCATTAGCTGCTTGGACTAAGTCTGCCGTCTTCTTCAACTGGACGGCCATCATGGCGTTTGCGGGAATGAGGAACCCGAGGTTTGTGGCATCGTCACTAGGCCGGAAGGCACTGCGGATGAGACCCGTATCGCGATTCAGAGGGTTCCCAACGCCTTCCAAGCTGAGGGTTTCTGAGCCTGCAGATGTCTCACGTTTGAACGTGTACTGGTTCCTGACGAACTGACCCTGTGCGTTAAATGTCGGTTCCATTTGAGCATCCACAAGGCGTAGAAGGGTATCCAACGCTGTATACCACCGACTCGACACAAACTCGGTCGAGCCAGTGTGTTCATAGAACTCGGTTCCCAAAGCCAGGAAATTGGTCATCGAATCAAGCTCATACTTGCATTCAAAAACGACCGAATTCTCGTACGCCGGGTGCACGGTGTCTTTCTGTCCGTTCGAGCTCGGCTTGATCCCACTGGGCGGTGGCGGTTGAAAAGCGTTACAGTAGGGGAATTGGAGAACATACTCGACCTGCGTGTTGATTGCACCTACAATGAGTGTGTGCAGGGCTTTGTCCTTTTTCGCCAAGCTATGGTAGGAAGCTAGCTGGTTTGTCGAATCACGTAGCCATTCTGCATTGATGTCACCTGTAACGATAAACGTTTGCGGACCGTCCCATTGGGATTTGGTATTCTTGCTCTGTTTCTTTTGAGAAGTTGGCGTAGAGCCGTTGTTATGCCAGCGGATAGTTGTGTCCAGCGTGTTGGGGAAGGCATTCCGGAACAACTGCGCCAGGTCCTTGTCGACCATGCGGTTGGATATGTCGTCAATGACCTGTTCGACAGCCGGTGAGGTGAATGTCCTGCATACTTCCGCAGGACGCTGGAAGGAGAGATTCAACGGTCCGCCACTGTACGGTCCACTGGAGGTCGACGGCGGTTAGCATAGGAGAGCTTCTCAGCAACCAAATTGATCCACCTAAAGCTTCGGATTGCTTCTCTGATAGAACTAACTGAGGAATCGATGCATAAGAAACATAATCCGGACATGCCCTGCGGAGAATTTCCGGATTGTCGGGAATGCCGTTGGCAGCGTTGCTCAACTTGCCCCCAACAAATACAGCCAGCACGGCCGTGGAGATCAGCAATGAGAACATCACGTCTTGGACTAGAGAAAAGACAATTGGCCTAGATACTGTGAAGATAGACAGAAGCAGACAAGCTACGTAAATCCAAGGAGTGGACGGGATGCGGTGCTTTTTAGTAGCACCGGCTGCAACCCCAGGAAGCTCCCATGAAACACATTTCCCTGATGGCGGAAAAGAGGGGGACCGAGTGGCATCTGCTAATCATAGAAAGAGAATCGAAATAAAAATAATAGCAATTGCAATAAGATTCGCAAGTTGACTGGATGAATTGAGGTCGGGGAAGTTGGAGAAGAAGTCAATCCGAGGAACCCCGTGACTTCAATACATTTGAATTGCGCTCTACCAAGAACAGAGTACATCAGCACAATTCATTCATTTCTTAGAAAAGAACGACATGATATTCCCTTGTCCCGGCTTCCCCCCAGTCTTCCCTTTGTTTGCACTCACGGCCGGCTTCTTCTTGGGCGGTGGTGCAGGTTCGTCCTCCGAGAATGACTCCCAGGAAGGTTCTTCAACCGTCACTGTATGATTTGACCTGGTCAGAATCAAGTTATACACAGAGGAAGCTCGACAGGTGTCCCTTACCTAAGTAGCCCTCGTCGTCTTTAACCGTCTTCCTCTTTGAGATTTGCCGTCTGCCTCTTCGGCGGCCTCCTACCACTGTTATCTGCTCCTTCGGTTCTTCTTGCTTTGGCGCGGGCTTGTCAATAGTCGCTTCTTCTTCTGCTGGTCCTGCCGGCTCCGGCTCCTCTGACGGTTCAGCGGCGTCCGGCATTTCTTTGTCTGAGTTGAGGTTAGCAAGGAAACATTCTAAAGTGAACAGTCGCTCGGGACATACCGTCATCTTCCATCATCATCTTCAGCTTTTCTTCTCGGTCTTTCTTGGTCTCGCGTGCCGAGGTGTCTTCTTGCTTTTCTGCTTCGAGGAAAGGCTCTTCGGATTCGTCTTCTTCAGAAGCATCACCAAAAGCCACTGTTTATAACATTAGTTACATTATCCCAACCAGTAATCCCTTTTGTGAACTAACCGTCTTCTGTGCCACTTGGTTCGGCCTATTTCAGCGTAAGCAACATAATTCAAGAGGAGTAAAAGTATAGCGTCACACTAACCGATTCAGCTCCAGAAGCAGCCGGCGTTGTCGGAGTTTCCTTTGGCTTCGGTTTAGCTTTCGCAAATGAATTTAGAATATCACTCTTCCCCCGTTTCAACGGTGCTGTCTTTGTCGGCTTTGGTGGAGGTTGAGGTCGAGATTTCTCTGGCTGTGCTGGTTTCTCCGAGACTGCCTCCAGTGGTTTCTGCTCTTCTGGGGCTTTCTGCTGCGGCGCTGGGTCCTTCTGAGCAGGTTGCTTGGGCTGCTTGGTGGATACTGGCTCTTTTTGCGGTGCAGGAGGTGGAGGCCGTGCACCCGTTCGCCGCTGGAGGAAGTAGTTCAGTACGAGGTGACAAACAGCCCTTCTCAGAATTGGTAGGAACCATACCTTGACGTTTTTATTTTGGATCATCCCCCACTGCGCACCATGCGTTAGGGGGTCCTCATTGCCGTAGACAGCCAATATCTCACGGCTAACATCCGTCAACACATTAAGATCCGGCAAAACATTCGGCTGCAAACTGTAGATATGCATCGACGAGATCGCCTGAAAGGTGGCCTTTGCATCTGAATATGCGTCAACGACCAGAAGCACAAGTCATCGAGGGGCTTCGTTGTTCCAATACCATCAAAGTCCTCCTCACGAACCAGAATTATAGACGCCTTCCCGACGGCCTGCGAAGTCGAATCCTGATTCGGCATGGAACTGCTTATATACGGACTACTTTGCATCATCTCGTCATCGTCGTTGTCATTTTCTTGCGTCCCGTTGGCTGCCGTAGATGCGGCCTTGCCGTTTCCTGGCTCTTCCTTCTGGATTCCCGTGATGACATATGTTGCGTTGACGCTATGAGGGCTCTTGGCGTTCTCTGTACGGTGGAAGTCATATAGCATTCTTTAATTTGCAGAATCGTCCAGATATTCGCTCAGTCAATATAGAGCCACAATACACGACGTGGAAGATCACTCGGATTCAGATCCTGTAGAGACATACTGCTTTGCTAGATGAGTATGGACTCTGAGAGCCCGGCTCAAAGACCGATGGGTGACCTGGAAAACAGTTAGGACGGCGATGCAATCCGGAGAGATAGGGAAATAAAGTACGCACTGTCTTTCGGTCATTGAGGACACTTTCTGCCAGAAACCTCTTATAATCAACTGCCATCATGGAGTCTACAGGTGTTTTTACTACTGTTTTTGATATGTACGCCCAACGAGTACGGTACACGACGCGAAACCACTTAACGCGTGTTAGTCAGCGACGTCTTGGCACTGATCGCTCCATCGCCTCAACTTTCCCACTCAAACATAGAGAACATAACGCGTATACGGAGTATCCCACCCCAAGATCTGAACTCCAACAAACCTCACCCGGGCAGAGCCAGTACCAAAACCACAATGGACGCGTCGGACAACCCGTTCGACCTCCCCGACTCGACGGACTGGCTAAGCACGCCTCTCCCGCTCCTCACGCCCCTCGAGTCCTCCCTCCGCTGCCAGGTTTGCAAGGACCTCTTCGACAACCCCGTGATCACGTCGTGCAGTCATACCTTTTGCTCGTTATGTATACGTCGCTGCTTGAGTACAGAGGGGAAATGTCCCGCGTGTCGGAGTTCGGATCAGGAGTTGAAGTTGCGTCGCAATTGGGTTGTGCAGGAATTGGTGGATGCGTTTAGGAATGCTAGGCCGAGTTTGTTGGAGGTTGCGAGAAAGTCTGCGGCTGCGGCTCCAGCTCCGGCTATGACTACGGCTACAGCTCCAACTCCAGCTTTAGCTCCAGCTACTGCTACGGCTTCGGCTTCGGCTTCGGCTTCGGCTYCGGCWHYGGCTCCGGCTCCGGCTCCGGCAATGGCACCTGCTTCGACGCCTTTTGCGATGCCTCCCGCCAGGTCTCCTGCTGCGCCTCCTCTAATGCCTCCATTTATGCCTCCCGCTATGCCTTCCGCTATGCCACCAGCTGTACCTCCGGTTGCGCCTCCAGTTGCACCTCCAGTTGCACCTCCTGCTATGCCTCCTGCTATGCCACCTGCTATGCCTTCCTTTACGCATCATTTTATGCCTCCTATCATGCCTCCTGTCCAGTCTCCGGCTACCACCACGGGTACGCGAGTCGAGGAGGGTGGTAACACGATGGAACAACCCATGAAGAAGAGGAGAGTAGATAACGGTGCAAATGCGTATGCAGAGACAAGTGGTAGTGGCGCGGGTGGCTTTGAAGGCAGACAGACTCATTCTCGGACTAGTATGGCAAACGGTGGTGAAGGTCAAACTCCAAATAATAATAATAACACGCCAATAGTTATTGAAGATGATCGTGATGGGAATCATGTCCCGAGTGAGTTTGGGATTGCCCTTCACCTGCTGCTGAATTGTGCCGTGTGGTTTCTAATAATTGTCTTCTCAGATGATGGCTTTGTCCCGTGTCCGATTTGCCATCGGAAAATGAAACATGAGGCTGTATTTCAGCATCTTGATGTTTGTCCTGGGACTCCCTCGAATCCCTCGCCAGCTTATGGGTAAGTTAAGTCTATCAGAGCATTATCCGTGGGCTCAATAAGTAATATTCTCTAGAACTCTACGGCCCGATTCATACAACACGAGTAAACCTCCCGAAAGGCTTCCGGCTATGAATTATTCTATATTAAAGGACGGAGTACTCCGAAAGAAACTCAGGGATTTAGGCATACCGAACTGGGGCTCCCGATCTCTCCTGCAAAGACGTCATACTGAATGGATGAATCTCTGGAACGCAAACTGCGATTCGAAGACACCAAAGTCCAAAAGGGAGTTGTTACACGAACTCGATATCTGGGAGCGCACTCAAGGTGGACTTGCTGCTGCGCCATCTTCCGCCGGCACAGATAATTCGGTTCTGCGCAAGGATTTCGATGGAGCCGCATGGTCAGCGAATCACGACAGTGACTTTAAACGATTAATCGCGAGTGCTAAGCAAAAAAGCGATGCCGTATTTCGGAAGAATACCCCTCAGACTCCTGCTGCACAGAGCACGCCCGAGGATTCTTCAAAACCAGAGCGGCCAGTTGATGCACCGATTGCCACCGACGACGTAGGGCAATCACAGAAGCTAACGACTGTTCCTCAAGCTCCTGCTGCAGAGAACACGCCCGAGCTATCTTCGAAGCCAGAGCAGCCAATTGATGCACCGATCGCCACAAAGGACGCTCAGCAGTCAACGAAACTAACAGCCATTCCTCAGCCTCCTGTCGCTCAAATCACGCCCGAGCAATCTTCAAAACCAGAGCGGCCAATTGACACACCGATCACCACGGACGACGTACGGCAACCAATGAAGCTACCGGTGAACCCCACTGGCGTAGATGGTAGCGAACGTGAAGCTGTTGCATTCCAGAATACCAATGACACGCAGGCTGTCAATGCCAATAACACTAGGCAAGTATACTATATTTAGCCGGTTAAGTTGTTTATATGCCACGGTGTTGTTGCTTCATTTTTCTGGTTGCGGATGATTCTTCGTGCCCGAATCAGGTGCTGTCTTTGATCTCTCATCTATCGACATATCTGAAAGCTTTTCGACGCTCTCAGCCAAATCAGACTCAACAGCCTGAGCGGCTTCCGGTTTGGGCGCAGTAGCCTTTTGGGCGGCTTTGTCGAGTTCGGCAAGCTTCTTCATAGTTTCCTGCACTTCTTCCTCCTCTCTCGCTTGCCGCTCCTCCTCTTCCATAGCCTCGAGCTCGTCATCTACCTCAGTGTCGTCGACGGCAGGACCGGCCTGGTTGACGATATTTCCTACTTCATCCACCTTGGACATCTCTTCTCGCAAATCATCGACCACATTTTCGACTCTCTCTGCGCCGCCGGTTTCAGCATGTAGCTGACGAAGTACACCAGCGCCCGCTTCCATTGCCCGAACGATCTCGACCTGACCAGCCGCCCGCTCGATAGATGTATAAGTCTCTTCGAGCTGTGCCAGGGTATCCAGTCTCTGTTTAAGATTATGCTCAGCAAGCTTTTTTGAACGCAGAGCTGATAACGCCGATATTCGATTCTTGTTGTTTAGAGCCGCCTTCGCCACTACCGTTAGCTCGGTCACTTTGCCTTCTAGGCTTTCTACTTGTCTTGAAATTGTTGATATTAGTATTTTCAAGGAGGCAATAGTCGTGTCCTGTTGGGTTATTACGGGGCCATCGTTTGGACTCTTGAATTTGATTGTCTAAGTATATAATTAGCATCTTCTTGCTTCCTCAGAGGAAGGAAAAATGTTCACATACCTGGCCATCATACGCAATAGCATCTGAATCACGAGACAGATACAAAAGAAGCACGTCGATGTCCGCAGGGGACAACTTGGAATCATGGTCAAGAACAGCAGCAAACTCGCTTATGAATTTTTCCTTGGAATATATGCGATCTGGCAGAGACGAGCCGCGAATCGCAGCTTGTTCGACGGCTCGTTTCGCAGCATCCTGAAACAAATATGTTAGTGTCATGACATAGCATCATCAGTAAACCAGCTTGTAAAACGGCGAGGAATTCCATACCTCAAGGTTCTCGACCAAAACCAGCTCCTGTACCTGCAGTTGTGGTAAATTGTCAAGGGTATCTGACCCAATGACGAATCCCCTCAGTTGTTTCAGTCCCCAGCTCATTATGTTCCACGGACTGAGCGATGCAGGATCGATTATGCTCCATTGCCTCCGCCGTAAACTCCCCGCGCTGGTCTTGTATAGCTGTAATGGAATCATAGTGTGTTTCTGAACCGCTTCATCCTGCGAAGGCACATTCATACGTCAGTAATCGAAATAATAGAGAACAACTCGCAAAGAGAGCATACAAAGACAGCAGCAAGAGCCACAGGTTGGCCATATTCAGGTATCTCCAGCTCCCTCAACAGCGAGCCATCCACCCTCAAAACGAGATGGTTACTCGCATTCCGTGTATCAGCTTTAGGCCCAGTCGACGCATCGCCGCTCGACTCGAAGCCAGTGGGCGCATGCGACGGGATACGGCCCGCTCTTGCAGCTTTGACTAGCGCATGCTCCCACGCAGCGACATTAACGGCATATCCATCTGGGTTTGTCTTCTTTTGGAGGGAGAAATCGGAGTAAAGAGATGGGAGTCGATTCCTAGATCAGATCAGTCAGGGATTGGAGGTTCTTTCGATTAGCCTTTGTGCTTTCGTCATTCATGTAGCTGCCCAGTTCGGTCCGGCATCGACAAGGGATGCAAATCGGAGAATGAAATAAGCACTTACTTTCGAAAGGCATCCTCATTTTTGAGGATGTAGCTAACGAGTTCGCTCATGATTTGGTTGACTCTTGTTATGGTTGTCTGGTGTCGATTGCCGAAGTCAACAAAGCGGCTTATCGATAAGAGATATCAATTTATGATAATGCATTACCATGCACATGACCTTGGAACCCTAATGCCTTAACCCTGATTTAGTAAGCTACTAGCTCGGTGGTTCTTTTTTCCGCGCCGACGCAACGCCGAACGCCAGCCAACAGCAGTTGCAACAGCGGAGTAGAAGCAATAATATGGTACTGTTGACTACTTATTCCTCATCATTTGTGTGTATGACTGCTAAAAGTGCATAAATAATATTAAACAAGAATAAATAGATGTAACTTGCTTCGAGTATCAGTCATATCTCCCCAAGCAACTTGACCCAATGTGTAGTTCTATGTACTCCATAATAATGCATCCTATGTTCGTACCATGCGCCAAACCATAACATAACAAGACAAGATTATGTACCTAGGCTCGTTCAAAGTCGTCATGCGATGAAGGCTCATTATTATTATCCCGCGTCAGCTCGGGCGGACTGGAATATCCAAGTTCCAAGGAAGCAGGCATTCCCACTAGCGATTTGCGGTTGTTACGCTTGTCGTCGAACTTCTCGCTCGTCTCCTCCGTTTCCGTCTCCAGTAAGGCATCTGCTGTTTCATCCCCTCCTCCCGTGTCAAACCCTCTAGCCTGAAGGTATCCGACCTTCGCTGCGTGCTTGAGGTTGTCAACGAAAGACTGCATTTCTGGTATCGGGAAGACGCCATCGTGCTCTAGGACGTCGGCGTAAAGTCGGTCGGCCTCTTCTAGGCAATGGGAAGCGAGTGTGGGCTGACCATGCTTCAGCCAGAGGTCAGCGGCGAGGACGCTCCACATTCCCGCTTTTCTGTGGCGGGCGCCCCATCTCGTCCCGGCCACCGCGGTTTTTGAGGCATAGCAGGCTGATATTCTCTCGCTGAAAAGAATCTGTCCAACGGGGCCCACTAGTCCCAACTCCATAACCCGCATGGCCCATCTGGCCGCGACTCCGGTCGCTGAGCCCCCACGAGACTTCAGAAGCTCAACAGCCATGGTAAGACACCTCAGAGTGCTTGTTGTATCCGAACACCTTGTGAGATATGAATAGCAAGCAATGTCAAACGCCTGGTAGACGACGTCTAATTTTGTTCTTGCCGAAGTCGATAGCGGGTTCAGCAGTACGCTTACTGCATACATCTCATGGACGCCCGCATGATACTTCCAAGCTTTGTCGTTACCATAGTCCGATTTCAGGAGCTCGTATGTACTCGCAGATAATTTCCAATCGCGGAGCAAGAATGCAAAATCGGCCATTTTCCGCAAAATCGCTTCGGACGTATCCGGTTTGTAGAAACCTCGCGCGGCATCATAGTTTCCGCTGACCCCGCCAGCCCCGGATCCAGTGAACCCTGATCGACTGCCGACGCCAAAACCAGTCCATCTTCGGGATAGTGACATGAAGCGGCCACTGAGTCCACGCCTTCGCGACGCCACCTGATCATTCCAGATGGCAACCCTATTCTCCATATATGGAACAATAGACTGCGCAACAAGCTCCCGGACGAACGCCTTAATGGCCATGACATCAGATTCGAAGAGATACTGAGTACCATCCGTGCCAAGATCAATTAACGATTCTGGTGTTCTTCGTTAGATTCTGTCAACTAGTGGATGGGTTCTGTCTGTAACGCACCCGCCTCGCCAACCCTTGAGAGATGCTCTGACGGTGATAGCCATTCGCATTGGGGCGCTTGAACGCTGTCATCATCTGTTACCACACATTGATTGCTTCGGAGTCTGAGGAGATGGCAATGCAATCCGAAATGGCGTCTCATCTGATCATAGAGCCTAGTGGATTCGGCGATATCATCCCGGTCTTCATCATGAATTAAAACGTAGTATCGAAGGAACTCTGGGTTTACCCATTCGGGTGGCCGTCGACTACCAGTACTGGTATCAGCATAAAGCTGTCTCAACGATTCTAGAGGGGCGGTGTTGCGTGAGCTAATGGCAATAACGCAAGCCACAAGATGACCAAAGGTTTCGTGTGGTGTGGGCGATGCCGCAGACAAGAATTGGCGTAGCAATAGTTTATAAAAAGGAGATGTTGTCGGGAAGCTTCTAACAGGTAGATCTTTCGCCTGAAAAAGCCTGCCGAATGGGTCTTCTGAAGAATTAAGCTGCCTCTGCATAACCTCCTCTATTTGCGACAAGGTTGGGTCAGAGCCGGCGTTTGAAACGCTTGAAGCACGACTGCGCCCTGCTGTTAGCCCAGCGAAACGAACTCCATAGTCTTCCCAACCGCGACTTGCACCCCCGCTGTCCCTAATTACAACCTTGCCAGGTACATCTTCACCAAACGGCCGAATTAACTCCAAGAAGCCACCTTTGAACCCTTTTTGTTTCACCAATTCTTCCGTATCCGCAGATGCATAGACGCCGACCGTGGGAGAAAACGAACGTATAATGATAGACCGTATATCTTCGGATCCATCGACGCCCGCTCCAAGCGGCGAGCCCAGTAGTGACCTTGCTAATTGCGGTGTTGTCGATGTCGACGTCCGAGAACTTGGCGACCCAGACCTTATTGGTAACTCGGAAGTAGTAGCAGCCGAAAGCGGCCGGGAAGGTGAAGAGCCAACTGATCCGATGCTGGACGCAGGCAGACCAGAGTCTAGAGACGGAGTCGATTCATGCTGATTTGGGTACCTTGCCTTGGACGTAATGAGCGGAACCGCTGGCGAAAAGGACGGCGGAGGCTTGACCGGAGGAGCATCTCCGGGCGATGTCATGGACACCTACTGCTCTCTGTAGCTATGTCTTCGCAGATATGCTAGCTAGTAGTTGCACGGCGGCCCATCTACTCGAGGCGTCGAGGGCGATATATAAGCGGAGATGCCGGAATAAGCTATTAAGGAGTAACTATGAGGAAACGCGACTCTTTGTCTATTATTCTTTGGGGAATCTGTTGCAGGAAGTTAGCGGGAGTAATCCGAGTAATGGTCAACGTCAGAGAGATGTAGGTATAGATGTATGGATGGATGCCTGTTGCTATTCCCTGCATTCCAAGCAAAGCAGCCAACTGGTACCTAGATCTGAGCTGGCCGATAGTCGATCGACACATACAAAGCAACTGGATTACCGTATTATCTCGTGGTGGTCATTAAGCAGCCTGTATAAAGGATAGAATAGGATAGAGTGATACAGTCATGGCAGAGCATCGCATCGGGAGAGCCTTGGGAGAGTCCGATGCGCACGTGAAATTTAAGAACACTGACTACTGAGTCACTGACAGTCTGACACTGTCAACTTCAAGTGTCAACTCGTCTGTTCAAGCGAAGATTAACCATTTCCATATATAAATGCCGAGATTTCCATTTAATCCCTTGAAGCCACTAAATAAAGGCCATCGTCTTCGCATTGGCATAGGTGGATTTACTGCTTGGCCTGGTTGCTATGCCGATTGTTGGCGAACAAGACAACCCGCGTCTTGCAGAAATTTCTCCTTGAATTCGCATAGGAGGGCCGACTTACGGATTACCAGAGTAGCTTCTCTCGATTTAATGCGAAATCGTGAAGCCGAGGAATACCATTCCCCCGAACGCTCGATCAAGAAGAGGCGTATATCCACTACCGCAGGCAAGGACGCATCAGACACAATGGACCATGCTCAAGCGCATGGGGAGAACCCTCAATTGCCAATGAAGATAGAGCTTACACCGGGTGAAAATATGCTGAAGACACTTCTACTCAACGTCGCGCAGTACATCCATGAACAGAGGATCGTAATTGGCGGGGTCGAAGTCGCTGATTATCCTGAGACCGTGCTGCGCTTTACGGGAGGCTGGGTGCGTGACAGGCTACTAGGGATCGTTAGCCATGATATTGACGTGGGAATCAGTACCATGACTGGTTATCAGTTCGGTATGGCTCTGAAGCAGTACTTGGACATTCCGGAGAATCTGGAACGATACAAGGAATTGAACCCAGATGATGCGCTCAAGGAGGAGATCGTTAGTCTCCATAAGATCGAGGCAAATCCTGAAAAGTCGAAGCATTTGGAAACCGTCACTACGAGGATCTTTGGTTTTGACGTTGACCTGGTCAATCTACGGAAGGAGACGTATTCTGAGGAGAGTCGGAATCCCCAGATGGAATTTGGCACAGCTGAAGAGGATGCATTGCGTCGAGATGCGACAGTCAATGCTCTTTTCTACAACCTTAATGAATCCAAGCTGGAAGATCTGACCGGCAGAGGTCTCGAGGATATGAAGAACAAACTCATCCGGACACCTTTAGAACCATACCAGACTTTTAAAGATGACCCGCTACGTGTTCTACGGCTGATCCGGTTTGCCAGTCGGCTAGGATACAGCATTCATGAAGATACTGAAAAGGCCATGCAAAACAATGATATCAGCGATGCTCTGAAACTTAAGATCAGTAAAGAACGAGTTGGTACAGAAGTAGAGAAGATGCTTCGAGGTATTTGGCATTCCCATATTTAACTCTTGCTATGTCGTCTTCTCACCAGTTCCTAGGTCCCGATCCGCGAGGCGCGTTGCAATTCATTGATCGTCTCAGGCTGTATCCCACGATATTCGCTGACCACAAAGACGGTTCGAGCGTCGACACATCAACCTGGTCGCTCGCCTATAATTTCCTAGAGAAACTTCTGCATACTCAAAGTGGGGAAAGTGAAGACGTCAAAGCTGCTGTCGAGCGCATACGCAGGACTCTTATTCGAGACTCGAACGAGGCATTTTCTGCATGGATCGTGGCTACTTTTGCTCCGTGGTCGACTGTTCCGGCGCGTGAAACGAAAAACGCAAAAGCAAAGCAGCCTTCTGCCCGTGCTGCGGAGGTCGCAAGAGACAGTCTCCGCTCGGATAACAAGACTATAAACCTATTAAACGATGCTGTCGGTAGCTTCAGAAATATCATTGATGTGAAATCATCGCTCCTCGAGAACAACATTGGCGGAACAAGCGCCGAGATCCGTCAGAAGATTGGACTTCACATCAGGTCGTGGAAAAAGGATTGGAGGCTTTGCGTGCTCTTGGCTATGTTCTACGAGATTATGAATGGGAGAGATTCTCTGCAGGGTAAGTCATGTTCCTTCGCCAGCTTGGGGCAAGCCGCTAACACTCCTCTGTTGGCAGTAATCCAAACTTACGACGCTTTCCTCTCGTATATAACCAAGAATGGCCTTGAAGGTGCTTGTGACATGAGGACTATAGTAAGTGGAGGTGAGATTATTCGAGCATTGGGTGCCAAACCGGGGCCGTGGATGGGCGAGGCAATGGACCAGGTAATCAAGTGGCAACTCTTGCACCCGGAAATCACTGAGAAAAAGAAGGCTTTGCAGGAGGTTATTGAGAAAAAGGCAGAGTTAGGGCTCGGTTCAGAGTAAAATGAGCGTTAAATGACACTTGCAGTTGGAAGCATCGAATAACAGTTCCGTAAGGAAGAACATTTTCAGTTCTCACCAACTGATGTAAAAGAACCACCCTCATTAGCCTTCAAGTCAATCTGTCCTCATATATTGAAGTCACGATATAAATCATATCTATCTTGAAACTCGATCCAGCAATACTCGTCTGCTGGCTTGTGTGCAGTAGCCTCGCTGGCGTTCATCATGGAAGAAATTCGCAGAGCGGCACGTGAGCACTTAAAAGAAGCGAATTTCGATGCAAAGACGAACTTCAATCCAGCAATCATTCCAGTTCCTGGAGGATTAGATCTGCTATGGGAAGATGTATCTTCAAGAAAAGCTACAAACCACTCGGAGGTGAGATAGCAGCTGCCAATACAAAACTCGACGAAGAATGCTGATGGATAAACCCAACAGATATGCGAGAACCTCCTTGTCGCCCAAGGGTATCTGGAAGCCTGGGAATCAAGGCCATTGTCAGAAAATGACAAGAAAGCTGCGAATCAGCTGTACGACTGGGCAAGCACTATTGCTCTGCCTCCCTCAGAGTTTGCGGGGGTAGAGGACTGGTCAGGTATGCACAGTGGCTACCACTCTGACTGGCCCCTTTAGCCGCCTTCGCGTCGTTGTTGACATTGCCAAAACGAACAGGAGAAAAGAAAGATGCCGTTAAGAACGACAGACTTAGGCTGACCCTTGCGGTATCTGTTCTTGCCTGTCTATCGTCTTTGCTGCCAATACAAGACGCAGATAATGGGCCAGATGTCATCCTCGCGTTGGCGAGTTTTACACATGAAAAGGATCCCTGGAATACTAGGGAGAGCTTCTCGCAGTCAACGTCGGTACTTGAGATGTATGCTACGGAAAGACGGTCGAAGGATGACCATTCTTTCTGGTTCGTCGTCGAGTACATTCTTAAGGAGAGGATAAAACCACTCTTCAATAAGACCAGGAATCCTGCAATCACCGCTGCTGGTCGAAAGAACCTTCACCCTGTCCCTCTGCCCAGGTTTGATGCCAGCGTTTTCGAGCCGGAGACAAGGCCGTGGAAGACCCGTCATGTCTATGCGACGACTGTTTTCTCTTGGACCATCTCGCAGCATCTTGTATGTGCCATTCCAATACCGTGAGAAGGGGCCCCCGGGAATCCGGGAGTACTGACAAGCTGGCAGCCAACAGACCAGAGTCGGATAGAATCCCATCTCTCGCTACTAGTACCACCCCTCCTGACCCTTATTGATGACGAAGTCTTACCCTTCAAGACTCGTGGCTGCAACCTCCTCTCGCAACTCCTAATCCCTATCTGGAAAAGCAAATCTGACATCCTCCGACGCACTAACCTATCCTCCGTCTTCGAAGAAGCCCTGATACCGTGCCTCCATTCTCTCCCCTCCATCACACCGGAGGAAGAGTCTCTCCAACTCTTAGGAGCTGCATATCCCGCCCTACTATTCCTCCTGGAAACAAGCTACCGAAACCCCCCTCTCGCCTCTGAACCAACCAAACCCTCTCATTCTCATTCCAAATTCCCTCCCAAGTCACAGCAGATATCAAAAGACAACCACACATACATCACCAGCATAACAAGAATCCTCCGCACAAACATCATCCCCTCATTCCACCACATAAGCTCTACAAACCCCACCTCCGTCTCCCTCCTCGCATCATTCCCGCACCCCCGACTCTCGACATTCCTCCTAGAACAGATGACAATAGCCATCAACAACCTCCAACTACATGCAACCAAGTACCTCCAGGAACTCATCCCCGTCGTCTACGGTACCCTCTCGAATCCGTTCGGGACTGCGTTCCCGCCTCTCCTGCTCGCGGCTACCACGGCTACGCGCGCGGTCGTAATCAACGCCCACCCGCGTCTGTGGAGATGGCGCGGGGAGATTCTCGCCGCTTTATGTTCTTGTTGGCTTCATATGCTCGGGGAGCGGGAGCGGCTCGATGAACAAGCTGCGGCGGGGAAAGGGTCTGATTCGGAGAGTGTCAGTGTGGCTGGGGATTTGGTTAGGTTGAGAACGCAGCTTAAGGATGTTGTTTATTTGCTTAAGATTGCGCTGCAGAATCCGGTTCCGGTTCATGGGGTGCTTGATGCGGGTCAGGAGGAGGCGAAGGAGAAAATTGAGGGTGAATTCCAGGAGCTCATCGATGCGGATGATGACCTGTGGGATTTGCTTGTCGTTGAGATAGAATCGGAAGATGTTAAGAAATTCTTCTAACTATGATTTGACTTATAATGAAAAGTACTGGTTTTGCTTGTTGATTAGGTCACTTAGGCAATTCAACTTCCAGTTGAATAATAGACTTCGAGCAAATAGTAGATTTGGGGGATATACATAACCTTACATGTAAGGAGATGAAGGAGCAAGTACCATACTTCATACCGAATAATATAAACAACAACGGGTATCACAATCCTAAAGACCCGGCCCAGCTTGATATGATGCACAGAACACGATACAAGTTACAACCGACAAGGGGGACAATATTCAAGAATCAGCCCACTGCTTAAACAAACTCTTCCCCCTCAACCACTGCCGATAGCGCTTATACCTCTTTTTCGAAAAGTCCTCAGCAACAACCGTAAGACCCTCATCCGAGACATCCAGAAACTCCATGTAATCCTCCAAATTCTCCTCAGCAGCGGCCTCCAGACTGCTCTCCTGGACATTACACTTGTTAAGGTACTCGAGCAGGTCGAGATTAGGACCCTGCTCGCGGATGGCAGCGGCAGTCCTAATTTCATCCTCCGAGGTTACGACCAGGGGCACCTTGAGGGGGTGGTTGATGTAGCGCTCGTATTCATCGGCTTCGGCGGTCGTGACGGATGGGTTGAGGGTGTCGGAGACTAGTTGGCCGAGGGCGTGTTGGGCGAGGCGGGCTTTTCCTAGAACCTTCCTTTCTGTGGGGGAGGGGAGGAGGAAAGGGGTTTGGGTTTTGTTGGCGGTAGTAGTTGAAAATTCAGGTCCGTACTGTGTCGTCGTGTCTCTTAATATTCCTCCCGTCGGAGATTCGTGGAGCCAGCTATTCCTCGCCGAGTTCGCCCCTGGAGTGTGTATAGGTGTTCCCTGGCGAGAGCTGTTGGAGTATAGACTCGCACTGTCTATTGGTTCCCGGATCCTGACGCTTCGGGTGGGATGCCTTTCTCGGCTTGTGTGCTCGTGTTGTATTCGTGGCACAAATGGGCTGAAGTCGTAAACTCCGCTGTGCGTTGGTAAGTACCTCAGAGTCGAATTCATTCTGAACGAGAATACTTTGGAGAACGACGTCACGGCCAAGGGTCGGTAATACTCAAACCAGTAGTCATCGAAGTGCGATAGGGGTTCTTTCGGTTTTGGGGGAACTGGTGGCATTTCTCTCTCCCTCAGGTGCTCCGGCGTATACCATGCAATGTAATGGGGCCTCTTCAGTTTCGACCAGTGTCTGGGGTCAGCATGATGAAGGTAATAGTCCGTCGAGAGATCCCACAACATGGGCTGTCCGTATGTAAAAATATAGTTTCCAAGAAACAGATTATAAGCCTCCTGACGCTGGGCATCGAGGAATGAGTTGTTGTAATATCGTCTAAAACTTTCGACCATGTCTCTCGGCTGGCTGCTCCAGTGGTTGGTTTTGCGATAAGTCTCCATGGTGTTGACGAGGTGCGATCCTCCATACTGAATAGCAATCGTGTCACCGTGGTCGTGCCACATGTTAGTAAAGAGATTAACAGCATCACTGTCATATTCGACCGTTGTTCTATCGATTATTCCAAGCGCATATAGTTGGTGACCAAGCGCCCGCTTTCCAACCACAAACTGCGCGGCGTTTGTTCGATCAAGGCAGTCGATGCAGTTCGTTCTTGCTACTCCATTCTGGAGCTGCAAGCCAGATTCCGCATCGTCACCGTTCCTAAAGAATCCTGTCTTTGGTATAATCTCGCCTGCGATATTTTCCAGGGTTTCAATGACGTCCTGGTCTCGGCTTTTGGACGCGCGGCTCATGTCCCACGGCTTGTAAATCATCTTTTTGTCATCTGGAAGAAATTGGTTGAGATAGCTGATGGCATTCGTGAATTCTTTCAAGAGTTTTGATTCTCGCGGTGTCCGCTCTCTCGCTTTGATGAGATTTAGCACAAATATCGGCGCACCGTACCTCTCGAATAAGTTATCAAAGTGCAGCGCTGCTGCGGAATAGAACGGATCGACCATGTTCAGCTCAATATCCGGCTTGGGAGTCACCCCAGTGTTTTCCTGAGTCCAGTAGAGAGGGATGCTCCCGCGATGCTGTACGTACGAAGTGTAATGAGGATTATCATAAAGTCTGGGCCCGGCAGTATGAAACGAGGTCGTGGTCATCTCCGAAACAATCTGCTCCGTCTCAACATCGTTTGCGACATGCCCGAAATCATTGGCACCCCGTTTCAAGAAGCGCGCACCCGCAAAGAATCGAGATCTTCTCGCTATAATGGCAATATACACCACCCGGCCATACACGGAGATCTTGGACTGTTCCACATAGCCGTGAATGATCGGGAGGCACCAGTCATACGGGCTCTTCAATCGAGCAATGGCCGGGGAGAGGAGATGATGGTTCCATATGAACATTGTATCATAATCCGGTTCAACCCGTCGCGGAGTTCCATCCTGACAAGCCTTGCGTTCACGATAGATATTATGCTGCAGCGTTCGAGTGATGTCGTACGAGTAGCTGAAATAGAACGACCGGGACAAGTCGAGGTTGTTCAAGATGGCGATATACCTCGCCTCTTCAGGATTCTTCTCCGGTCTCATTCGAGAGGGAACCGAAGCAGACAACGATATCAACTCGGTCGCGTCTATCTGATAAATGTAATGGCCGCCGACCATGGCCACCTGGCTTCTCTTCGTGACGAGTAGCACGTAGTAGGCGCCCGTGAATCGTATAAACCCTAGCAAGGCCCACGCGCTGCACCTGAGTTTCAGCCCTCCAGAGCTCTTATTGCCATCGTCAATAGCATCAAGCAGCTGGTTCATTTCCTTCCTGGTGTATACGATATCATCTTCAGTAATGCTCAAATCATCAGTCTCCGAAGTACGATCGATTTTCATAATCCTGAAACGAGTATCCGACATATCCGTGCCGACCATGTAGAATCGAGTCGCCGTTTCATACAGCGAGAGCTTGTGCACGCGTTTGAAGCCCTCTTCCCAGCCATGGTCGAGATACGCCTCTCTATCTCTCTGCGCCGTTGTAGCCCACGGATCACGCTGGAATGACGTCGCAACACGCGGTTCTTCGTCTTCTCCTGTGCCCCCAATACTCTGAACGTCCGAAGGTAACGGCAAATAATACGGCGGTCGAGGAAATGTCGACGTGGTCTGAGGAGCAGTAGCAGGAGAGGGTGATGCAAAAGTCCGCTGCTCACTCGTTTCCGCCAGCGTGGAATCCGACTGTTCTGTGGCTGTCCGATTGAGACCCGACGTGGGTAGCCTCTCTGAAGTTTCGGATGCTAGGCTTGATGATGTAGTTCTTGGAAATCCACGGCTGGAAGATTCCTCCTGGTCGAAAGCGACCGGTTCCTCTGAAAGGCCGCCGGGATGCGGCACGTCGGGGATCTCCATTATGTGCGGTGTTGCGGTAAAAGTAGGCCTACGGGAGGAAGGCTGGTCGGAACCAGTTCTTCTTGTTTCGATATCGGGCTCAACAGCATGACTGGTGCTAGACAGAGACCTGGTGTTGGTATGTATACTGAAATTTGGCGATGGATGCGCCCTCGTCGGCGTTGGAATCCTTCCTCCAGTTACGGTGACCAGTTGACCACATGACGTAGCTGTCACTGACATTGAAGCTTTTTGTTAGACCCCTTGTGGGTCCCATGACTCACCGCCCTCGCTTACTGCCAACGCTGTTTCAAGTTTTGAACTGGTTTCATCCTCAAGGGCACACCCGGCTCAGTGACAGTCTCTCAGAGTCTCAACCTTGGAGTCTTTTCAGAACCAGAGTTTATTCATTTAACTATTTAAGTTTTTAACTATTTACAGCCTTACAGGAGAAGTGACTAGCTGACTATGTACATACGTACAATGATCAAGGGCTCGCTAGAGCAACCAAATGAGAAGCGAGTGCTGGAACCCTAACAGTAGAATGCCCGAACATTCTACCCGTACTGCCAAATCCATGTTGAGAGAACATACCTACATAACAGGAAGCTTAAGGATGAATACTGACGTTGGAGTAGGCTCCGGAGTCCGGACCTAGGGGTCTCCACGGATATCCGTAAGCACGGGTTGATCCGCGGGTTAACCGTAGCGGATACGGATACGGATTGGAAAATTCCTCAACCCGTATCCGTAAACCCGTAACCCGTAAAACCCGTAGCGTACGGGTCACGGATACGGATAAGTGAAAAATTCCTACGGGTTTGATCCGTAAACCCGTAGGGTTAGGGCTTAAAAGGCGCTAGTACTATTAGGTTTTATTAATTGGAGTGCTGCTGAAGCCGGCGCTGAGTCGCTGACAACTCCCACGCTCTCAGCTCCGTGCGTCTGTTGTTGTCCACATAGACTAGACCTTTCCAGCTAGCAGCGGTGGAATAATAAAAGGAATAACGAAATAGGTTTAGTGTCCGGTTTTAGCGCGTTTTAGCGTGCATTTGTAATCCGGGCGGTGAGCCAAAGTGCCGGCAATCGGAGCAAAACAATCCACCCAGTGGATTGCTAATCCTCTGGGAAGAATAACGTAAAAGGTAATTTTGACGGCCTGAGGCACCAATCTTGGCAACTTAATAATGAACTGCTGGCAGAATTTAATCCTATTCCCATTCCAGTGGGTCCGCTGCTGAAGAGGTCTACTGCCAGATTCTTACTCCGTATTTGAATTGATTGATGATCCCACGAGTCACGTCATTATTCTTGTCACTTGAACGTTACTTGCACCTTCCGGATTTGCCAGACTCATCGATGCTTCCTTCAGCATTATCAGCTTCTCTATGGTTTCGGTATCCAAAGATGCTCTTCTCAAACCGTTATATTTTTACCGTTGAAAAGCCGCTCGAGTTCGACTTCTGTGCCAGGGATCGCTAGATAGTCTCGTGCGGCGGTTGCTCTTATTCCATTTCTGCCACCATCTGAGTACCTAAGGTACCTACATCCCACAGAACGTGAATTGTGATTGGCTTTCAGAAAGGCGGTGTATATTGCGGGTTGACCCGTGGATAACCCGTAAATATCCGGATACGGATACGGATAGGGAACCTTCTCGACCCGTAATCCGTAAACCCGTAACCGTAGGACCCGTAGTTTACGGGTCACGGTTACGGATCAGCCAAAAATCCCTACGGGTTCGACCCGTGGAGACCCCTATCCACCATTGATATATCATACTCATCAGAGTCATCACTTTTGCTGAGTGGAATAAGTTCATTACTATGGTATCAACAAACTGTAAAGTATCAAATATGCTGCTCCCTGTCGTAAAGACATGGCGTATGCGATATGCGTTGGGAATCCTCACTTCTCCTTTCCCATTAGAAGCATCATTGCGAATAAGCCCTCTCTGCAGCACCCAAGATCTTCCGCAGGTTGTCTTTGATAACCTGACAAGTCCACCGCTGTTCAGGATCAATGTTTAGCATACCTTTGATGCATGCAACCAAAGACTCTGCGACCAACGTGTCACCTTCAAGCATCATCGTTCCTAAATCGACCTTCTTCGTGAAATCCACCGGAAACGAGGTGTGCCGCGTCAATCCGGCCAGAACTAACTGTCGTTCCATTTTCGTGTCGAAGCGGTATATAAGTTCAAATAGAATCACGCCAAGAGCATATATGTCAACCTTTTCATCAACCGAACCACGCTTGCACGACACTTGACCTTTATTGACGGCTTTACTATAAGGGCTGTAGAATTCTGTTCCAACCGTCTCGTTCGTACGAGGGCGTTTGTCGAGATGTGTAGCGTCGTTGGTGGCGCCATCATCGTTCAAATGCGATATGTCAGCGACCAAGCCGAAGTCACCAATTCGAGGGTGGCAGTATTGAGATGATGCGAAATCTTCCTTCCTACAGACAGGACAACCTTCCAACTCCTTCCTCTCAGGAAGAGACAGGAAGATGTTCGCTGGCTTCAAATCTCGGTGCACAATGCCTCTGAAGTGAACATACTCAACGCCGTAGATGATCTCCAACATTAGCTTCAAGGACGGTATCAGATGAAAACAATGGCGTCGTAAAGGTATATTCTTGTCTCCAGGCCGTGAGCTCGGCTGTGGATTTAAGTAAGAACTGAGAGAGATGGGATGTAACGACATCTGTATATGAAGTGTGATAGCAGGCGCGTATACACCCTGCCGATGTTTGCGTTGAACCTGCAACTTGGATTCATCTCGACTCAATCCGTCCGTAAAGATATCGTCCTCTGTCTCACTAACCGTCGACATTTGGCTATGGGAGCCAGCACTGAGGTTTCGTGGTATCGACTCAACATCCTCATCGTAATCTTGGCTTTGCATATTCTCTGACTTGTGAGAGCGGCTGTTCGAGGATCGCGTCTTGACAGAGGACTTCGCACTGACCTCAACAGACGCGGAGTCCATATGCGTTTCGGTAATGGCGCTCTTGGAATCTTCGAATACAATTCCAAAGTCTTGCTCATCCATAGAGTCCTGGTGGCTAACGATACTACCGCGAACTTGCTCATGTCCTGTCTCGAAATGAGTCTGTTCATCAAAGAGCGAATGATCCGCTTGCTCCACCCATGCTCCATAGTACCTGACAATATTAGCATGCTCGAGCCGAGCCAGAGTTCGTATCTCCCTCATGATATGCTCAAGTTGGTTTTGGCCCCCAGACCGCAGTTGTTCGAGTCGTCTGTGGCTAAGGGGGATTTTCTTAATTGCATAGTCCTGTCCATCGATATGATTCTTCACGTGGTACACTTCCCCGAAAGATCCTCGACCAAGCACTTTGACCTCAAAGAACTCGACAGCATAGCGAGACATGCGATTGGCAGGTGGCGGTAAATGAGAATTAAGCAATGGATAGCTTACAGGGGAACTTGGAATGAAAGATGGCATCGAGTTGGGTAGGTTTCCCATGTCCAGCTGAATGTCTTCCAACGAACCGATGTCGCTATCATCGAAAGGGCGTCTTCTCAAGTCCCAGCTTCCTGTTTTCAATCGTGCAGACTCAATATGTTTGTTGTCAAGGAGAAGTTGTTTGCCGTTCGGTTTCCTCGAAGTCCTCGCCAGACCTCCAGACATTCCAACTGACGGATCACATTCTTGAACATCATCCAGCTCCAGTCCTTCAAGCGCCGCAATGCCAAGCAAATCCAAATGATCGCGGTAGTACTTTCTGCTTTTCCTCAACTCTTCCCTTTCAACACCGCGGGCTAACAAACCATGGGACGACAGAAACTGGGACTTGTATGCATACATCGTCTTCCCGAGGTACCGCACTTCCGGTGAATCGCGCGTGTACCGTCTGTGCGAGCCTCTTTGGGAGTTGAGAAGATCCGCAGCTCGACTAAGGCAGTAAAACTCTAGCAAGGCCGCTGTGATCATGTTAGTATGACTCCCGGTATCCACCTCACGTAAGCCATTGATGCCCGGGCGGTCTTGTTGTGTAGTAGAATTGTCATTCTTCTCCTCTTTGAAGTCCTCAACTACCGGGACCTGACCCTTCGCTTTGTCCCCTCCGGAACTTTGACGACCGTTCTCCGTTTCGTAAGCTGAGTGCTCCTCATCGTCATAATCACTTCCATCAGAGTAAGATTCGGAGTCAGACGATGAGATTTCCGCGGCTGACCGAAACATGGACATGCTGGAAATGGCAAAACCAGGTAAGTCCGGTTCAGTAGTTTTGTAAACAGGAAGCCATGTAGGAGAGAAACACAGCGGCCACGCAGGGCCGAACCAATATCACAAAAGACAGTAAACGATTGACAGAGAGTTATGCCAGAGGCGTTAATTCGAGATGTTGCTAAGCCAACTGAATAACCTCAGCTGCACCTGCTAGAGGAACCTTGCAATCAACCGTAGGCTCCCAAGACCATGCGAATGAGGATTCCGAGATCAAGAAAGGAGATGCCACAGTTTCCTTAGAATTGGTCAAGCGGCCTAGTTTTCCATCAGATTCTACTGGTTACCGCGTGAACTGCTGGGGTTAGTGGGATGCCACAGAAAGGTCATGAATGACAACTCATAGAAAGAAGATGAGTTCTAAGTAGGCAGTAGCATTCTACTGGCCATTTCAGCTTCATACTCACGTTTGAGAAGACCTACTGAAGCATCTAAGTCGCCGTCAGTTGTCGTCGGAGTCTTTTTAGCCACCAATCTTGGCGGGATATGATATGTTGTTGTTGCCTGAGGCTATAAATAGGTTAGACAATGCACTCCCGGATGCGTTCGACAACAGTTAAACAGCTTTCAGCTATTAGATTTCTCTTCTAGACTTCTACTAAGTCTTCTTTCAGTCGAATTCAAAATTGGCATTCGTTTTTATTTCAAAGTTCATACTCCCTAATGTACGCAAATAGTAATTCAGAGGCGCGTTAAAAATTCGCGAGAGTTGATGAGTCAGCCCTGATAAGATAGCAAGATAAGATGACACGTGATTTAATTAAAACGCGTTCAAGATGCGTCACGTCAAAGGCGCGACACAAAACACGACCTTCTGTGCTTTGGGGTTTCCTTTAATGTCACTCTTCTTACTTAGGGAACCTAACCTATCTCGCCTTATACAAATTGGAGATACTGGCGTCGCTTCAATTTTATGAAATATGCCCCAAGCAGTTCCTTTGCCGCAAAAGCGGGCTTTAGGTGATGTCACGAATAACGCCAAACCCGGTTTACCGTCCCCGGAGACAATTAAGAAACGCAAACTCGACTTGAATCAGTCAGTCAATGCCAATGCGCGTTTTCAAAATGGCCAGCGAAGACCTTTTGGCTCAAGCCAGCCGCCAAAGAGCCAATTCGAGGAAGAGGTCTTGGAGAAGCTCACTCAGGATATCAGCGGGTTGAAAGAGAACAATTCAGAGAAGGATCAGCAATGGGAGCGACCGGCACTACGCCATTTTGACGAGAAAACTGAGAATATATGTTTTCAGCAGGTGGACGCTGAGGAGGGAACGGTGTCAGGAGGGAAGATGACTGTAAAGTTATTTGGTATAACAGAGGCAAGTCATGGAGTTTAAGTTTTGAGATTCTCGATCTGGGTCTAATCGGTGGTCTGTACAGGAGGGACACTCTGTTTTGTTCCATGTAACTGGGTTCCAGCATTACCTCTACATCGCGGCACCGGTGAATTTCACAAAGGACGATTGCGAGCCCTACAAAGCCTTCCTCGAGACGAGACTTGGCCAATTCCAACCCGTTATAGAGTCCGTACAGATTGTTATGAGGGAGAATCTATACGGCTTTCAAGGTAACCGGAAGAGTTGGTATTTGAAGATAACAGTGAGGGATCCAAAGGCTATTAGTAGGGTGCGGAATGCACTCGAAAGCGGTGCCCAAAACTTGAACTACAAGGGCTTATGGAGCAACATGGATGCGGGACTTCTGACATTTGATAATATACAATACGTCCTGAGATTCATGATCGATACTGGCATAACCGGTATGTCCTGGGTCGAAGCGAAGGCCGGGAAATATTATCTTCTGCCGGAACGAGAGAAACAATCCCATTGCCAAATTGAAGCGGCTGTCGACTATCGCGATTTGATTGCTCATGAGCCGCACGACGAGTGGGCAAAAATGGCGCCTCTTCGTGTATTGTCTCTTGATATCGAGTGTGCTGGACGAAAAGGAATCTTCCCAGAACCTAATAATGATCCCGTGATCCAAATTGCCAACGTCGTGACTCGATATGGCGAGTCCAAGCCATTCATTCGAAACGTCTTCGTTTTAGACACATGCAGTCTGATCGTCAACACGCAAGTTCTGGAGTTCGAAAAAGAGGACAAGATGCTTATGGCATGGAGGGATTTTGTGGAAAAGGTGGACCCCGACGTTATTATCGGCTATAACGTTTCGAACTTCGATTTCCCGTATCTCCTGGATAGGGCGAAACATCTTAAATGTGCCGGGTTCCCTTACTGGACCAGATTGAGAGGCATGCAGACGCAGGTCAAAGACACAAACTTCTCTAGCAAGCAAATGGGTAATCGCGACACGAAGGCGACCAACACAAATGGGAGGATTCAGCTAGATCTCCTTCAGTTAGTCCAAAGGGACCATAACTTGCGAAGTTATACTCTGAATTCGGTCTCCGCTGAGTTTCTGAATGAACAGAAAGAGGACGTCGACCATACGATGATCACTGAATTGTTCAACGGAACTCCCGACTCGAGGCGACGCCTTGCAGTCTATTGTCTAAAGGATGCATATCTGCCGCAGAGACTTCTCGATAAGCTAATGTGTCTGGTCAACCTAACAGAAATGGCAAGAGTCACAGGTGTTCCATTCAACTATCTTCTTTCAAGGGGCCAGCAAGTGAAGTTCATCAGTCAACTATTCCGCAAAGCTCTGGAGCAACAACTTGTCATACCAAATATCAAGACGCAAGACGAGGGTGAATATGAGGGTGCCACCGTCATCGAACCAACCCGAGGTTACTACGGTGTACCAATTGCAACGCTCGATTTTGCATCCCTATACCCGTCAGTTATCATGGCACACAATCTATGTTATACGACTCTGTTGAACAAGACCGTCGTCGAGAAGCTGGGCTTCGTCAAAGACAAGGACTATATTGTCACTCCCAATGGTGATATGTTCTGTACTACCAATGTTCGCAAAGGTCTTCTCTCTCAGATTTTAGAAGAACTGCTGGGCGCGAGAAAGCGTGCGAGAAAAGACCTGTCCGTGGAAACTGAGCCCTTCAAGAAAGCTGTGTTGAATGGAAGACAGCTTGCTTTGAAAGTTAGTGCGAACAGTGTCTACGGTATCACTGGCGCGACGGTAGGCAAACTGCCATGCCTAGCTATCGCGAGTAGCACGACGAGTTATGGACGCCAAATGATTGAAATGACCAAGCAGGAAGTGGAGGCGAAGTACACTATCTCTAACGGCTATTCCCATGACGCCAAAGTCATTTATGGTGATACCGATTCAGTCATGGTGAAATTCGGGGTGTCCGATCTTGAGGAGGCTATGAAGCTCGGCCAGGAAGCTTCTGAATACGTCTCGGCCAAGTTCGTTAAGCCAATCAAGCTTGAATTCGAAAAGGTCTATTTTCCATACCTCTTGATTAATAAGAAGCGATATGCAGGCTTGTTCTGGACAAACCCCAATAAGCACGACAAGATGGACAGTAAGGGTATTGAAACTGTCCGCAGAGACAACTGTGTTCTAGTCCAGAACGTGATCGAAACTGTCTTGCACAAAATTCTGATAGACAGGAACATCGAAGGTGCTCAAGAGTAAGTATATACAATCTCGTATTCTCAATACGGTATCTGGCTAACGGACACTTCATCTGCAGGTATGTGAAGAACACAATTTCAGATCTTTTGCAAAATAAAGTCGATATGTCAAAGCTAGTGATTACGAAGGCTCTTTCAAAAGCAGACTACACAGCCAAACAGGCTCATGTGGAACTTGCTGAACGAATGCGAAAGCGTGACGCTGGCTCAGCTCCCACCCTTGGCGACCGTGTGGCGTATGTAATGGTCAAAGGAGCTGGCGGCTCCAAAAACTACGAGAGATCAGAGGACCCGATTTATGTCCTCGAACACAATATCCCCGTCGACACGAAGTATTACCTTGACAACCAACTTGCAAACCCGCTCGGACGTATTTTCGAACCCATACTTGGAGAAAAGAAAGCGAACCAACTGCTCACCGGTGCTCACACTCGTTCCATCTCAGTCGCAGCGCCTACATTGGGGGGATTGATGAAATTTGCGAAGAAAACTCAGACTTGTATGGGCTGCAAGAAGCCTCTTTCTGGAAAGGACGAAATGGCGGGGGCCGTTTGCGAGCTCTGTCGCCCACGCATGGGCGAACTGTATACCAAGACTCTGAATAACGTGTCAGACCTCGAGGTCCGATTCGGACGACTATGGACACAGTGCCAACGGTGCCAAGGGAGCTTGCACTGTGAAGTCATTTGCTCCTCCCGGGATTGTCCTATTTTCTACATGCGAATGAAGGCGAAGAAGGATGTGGAAGATTCCCAGAAGGAACTAGCTCGATTCGACCATGATCCAGGCGCGTGGTGAACGTGGTTTTATGTTGTACCGTGTTGGATATGATTACTGCTCCATGCATTACTTTTGAATGGCGCACTGGAGTTCCGGGAGAATCCGTCGACTGTCGGAGGTATTGGACTATGTGCTACTGATTGACATAATTCTGTTTTGTATCTAGTATCCCCATATAGTGCAACTTGGATGTTTTATTGGTATTGCACAACTCTAATATATATCGCGGTACGGACATGGAGTATCAAAGATTCAATTTTGCCAAACGGTATCATTTTTGCATACATGTCAACTGGTCAGTACTGTACGGAGACGTCATGAAGTCAGATCAGATCAGATCAGATAAGATAATTAATGTGGGGCCCAGTACATAAATCGTACCTATCAAATCAATTTGAATGTCAACCGAATCAACTTCAACCTCTCACCAACTTCTATCATTCATGTCCTCTCAGAAGACGCAGTCACCAATGAATCCTACCGTGGAAGATGCACACGACGAATCCGAAAACAGATTCCTCCCGAATCGTGACCGACACTGTACATGGCCCGAGGTGAGTTTAGCCGAGACGCATCAAAACTCGACGTCGCTATCTTTGTTTACTCCCGCTGCATACTACTGTATCATCACTTTATCCGTCCAATTTACTGATTAATGATGTCTCTGTTGATTGTTTAGCTCTTCTCTCAACATGGATCTGTCCTTGCTTCGCATTTACGAATGCTCAAGTCGGTGAACACTAATCTTCCGTTGGATGGCGACGGGTCGCGAATTATCGCGGCATTGGTCGATAAGACAGAGGAGATGGTGCGAGATTTTCAAGCATTGAAGGACAATGTGAGTTGTTTTGCGCTCTATTTTCTTCCCTTGCTTTGTCGTTTTGTTGTCTTGGTCTCAATTGGATTCAGATGGCTGACATTTGCGTCTACGATGCTTTTTGCGCTTAGATTTCAAGTACAAGTAAGTTTCATATTTCCATTCGCTTTACCTTATAATATATGTGCGCTAGCGAGTGAGAAGACTAGTTAACAAATGAATCAGACGAAGCCGAATTCGAGTCTAAGTCGAGAACCCCATCCGAAGTACCGAAGTCGCATGACCACAATAATGACAACGAAAACACCACCTCAAAACCGTCAAATACGAATGGAAGCTCAAATATAAATCGATTGAGAGGCGGGAGGAAACGCTCAAGAATCGAGAGCAAGCCAACCTCGTCGGAAGCCGCGAACACTGAACCAATTTACGCAGAACACCCTCCACTACACAAACGTAAACGGATAGACTCGGCATCACCGGAGCCTGAAAAAGATGCAAGTTCACCTGAGACTGAGGATATATCAGCCGAGGTTCAAAGGAGGTTGGATATCAAAGAG
The DNA here is from genome assembly GCA_900006255.1 of Xeromyces bisporus. Taxonomy (NCBI): domain Eukaryota; kingdom Fungi; phylum Ascomycota; class Eurotiomycetes; order Eurotiales; family Aspergillaceae; genus Xeromyces; species Xeromyces bisporus. The sequence goes on from HG983358.1 coordinate 343,253, forward strand.
GAGCAGCGCAGCAAAAGGAGCAGCGCCAAGCCAGAAAAGAGAAAACGAGAAAGTCGTCTTTCGAATGGCAGCAATACGTCATCCGGCGAAGCCTTCCGCCCAAATAAGAAAACCAAGAATTGAGTTAAAAGTTAAACTTTTACCTTGTTTTCTTGGGTATTCACAGAAAGGGCCACAAAGGACGGGCCGGTCCGCGTATAGTTTGGCCAAGGGCTGCGCCACACGGCATAGTCTTTAAAGTTCAGGACATTGGAAGCATGGAACATTGGAACACGGCATCATTTCACTGCGACATGATTATGGTTATGATATTCTTAACAAGAAGTTACAAACCAACGGAGCATTAACTGTGCGCTGTCAGAATCTTGGTTATCCGCTCCAGCCGTACACACCATACACTGTATGGCTTGCTGCAACCCTTTGAATATTTCTGTCGGTGCTGCCTAGGTACTTTTGTTTGAAACAAGCCAGGCTTGTCATAGCAGGGGCCTCTGCTGTCGTTTTACATCTTCCTTAACCGAACTCTGGCTCCTGCGAATATCGACTGTGATTGGTGCAAAAGCTCACTGGTTTCGATATGCTCTGATACTCGCGGAAGACCATCCTGAACCCTACCGTGGACATCGACCTGCTGAGCACTTTGAATTACATGAACGACAAGGAGCGAGTACCCGCGCAAACAGACCACCGAGACCAGTCGTCGAATTTAATGAATAGACAATGTTGTCTTCAATCCAACCAATGGATATTTAGGATGTTTCTGGCACGGGAATCTCGAATGAGGAAATGACTCTTGTCTTTGTTGGCCATCGTCAGCTTTATTGCTATTGGGACTGTTTCAATATTGGAAATTGGATTCTCACCGTCGCCTCTCTTGGAACATGAGACGTCAATGTATGCATACCGTCATGGTCTATTCGTTCGATGGCATTCGCGCATAACAATACATCAGAGAAGGGTATTGTAGTAGTATACATACAACAAACGGGCATGGCAATTATTCCTTCGACCCTGACCCATCACCGTCCCTCCCCGGCCTCACCCAACTCCACGCATCAGAAAAATACCCCTTAATCAGAACCCCGTACCCCTTCCCCTCCTCCAACGCCTTCCGCTCCTCCTCAATCCTCCTCTCCTTCCACCCCTCCGTCTCCCCAGCCATCCAAAGCTTCTCCATGATCCCGCGATCCATCTCCCTCCTCGCCTTCAACTTCTCCAACTCCTCCTTCGACACCACCACCCCCTGCCCATCTCTCTCCTCCTCAGCAGCCCTAATCCGCGCATCCCGCGCAGCGCGCAACTTCGCCTGCACCTCCTCCGCCCGCTGAGTCGGCAACCCCTGCGCACCCGCGGAACCACCGAAGACCGAACTAAACCCCTCGCTGACTCGGTCCCCGATTCCGCGGCCTGTGTTCTCGTGCAGGAGGTGGTTGGCGCTCGCGCAGAAGGCTCCGGTTAGGAGTGCGCTTATTTTGTTGAGCCTTCGTGGTGGCAGGGCGAGGATTATGGGTGTGGCGACGAGGAAGGTTAGGGCTGTGTAGTGCTTGAAGCGGATGTATTCGGCCATGCGGTTGGTGTATTTGGTTTCTTGGTCGGTTGGGGTCGGTGATTGTGGTTGTTGTTGGTGTTGGTGTTGTGCTGTTGGCTGTGTTGGTTCTTGGGGTTGGGACATTATTGCGGTGGTGTCAATTGGGTTCTTTCTTCTTTTCTTCTTTTTGGGTGAATTGGGATTTGGCTCTTGTTGTCGTTCTTCGTTGAGCTGAGAATGGCTTCGGTTTTTCTACGGTGTTCCGTTGAAACTCGAGATGCAGTCAGGTGATCATTGATCTACGCTAATGACGGAGGATACATACTCCGGAGTCCGTACAAGGCTGCATTGTATTGTTATCCGTTCCTCCTTTTCGCGAATTACATACAGACCGTACTGTAAGTTAGTTATGAACTTATGCACAGCACAAACCCTCTGGTCCCCACGATAGGACCCTTCTTCTACATTATTACTCGTATGCATATGCAGCCGTCAGCGTAACAAGGCCAAGTCAACCATTTTCCCTAAAAACCTCAGATAAAGCTTTTGATTACAGTAGCCATGACTGAGCCAAGAAGAAAACAGAAAATGGCGGATCAGCGGAAGACGGAGTATGTACGGAGTACCGCCAAGTAATTACCACTGGGACCGCATCTTTCTTTTTCGATTAACTCCGGCTGTGTGGCTGGGGAACTCCGACTCACGTAACAATCGGTTACAGTCCCAAGGTACTCCGTACGAGTGAGAAATTAGCACAGTGAAACAGATATACTAGGAACTATAGGAACTTCTCAGGGCTGAACTGACGAAAAGCCTCAATGGAAAACCATGTCATGACACGTGCACGCTCACAGCCACAGCCACAACGCTTCGGTAAAACAACGGTGTTCCGAAGTACCGGTTGTGGCTGTTCTGCTACCGCATGACGAACTATGATTGGCCAAAGCTTGTAACTTGTATCCCGAATTAGAAACACCTGGAGACAGTCCGAGGCATGACTCCGCATCGTACGTAATGCCTTAGTAACAAAACGGTAGCATTTCAGTGTGGCAGAACCCCGGTCATTGGGCGGGACTCGCAGGGCTTAGTGCGGATTGTGGAGACTCGTCCTGTAATTATTGAAATCAATTGGTAAGGCTTAAATTACGATCATCTGCTTTCTGGTCTGGGGATTGAAATTTATCTTTTAATTCTTTATCCATATAACTCTGCCGTCTTCTCCTTTTTATTCTCTGTATATATATCCCTTCTTCACGAATTCCTCCCATCGTTCACGACTGCAAAACCCGTTTCTTCTACGCATTACACTCTGTTATCTATCATCCTCACCACTACCCTACTATCACCATGTTCGGCAACTGGTTCAAGTCTTCCTCCAAGAACGAGGCCCCTCAGCAATCCTGGGACCCCAACACCTTGACTATGCAGCAGCCAACGAGCCCTGAGGCTCCTTCTACCCAGAACGTCGTTTCTGAGCAGCCTGTATGTCACAACTCGTTCAATACCACAGATCATCGATCATTCTCTCTACTGTAATAGTGAACGCTCAGAACTGACGAATTCTTCTTTCGCACAGCGCTCTCACGAACCCATGCATCTTCGTGGTGGTAACGAAGGTGGTGGTGGTTGCTGCGAGGTTTGCTGCGGAGTGTAAGTTTATTCTATTCCCCTCTGTTATATTTACTTTCTTCGACGATGACCTTTTTGTTTTAAGGGGACCATGATTGCTAACTGCTGTTTTCTTGTCTTGTATAGTTGCGCCGGTCTCGCCTGCTTCGAGTGCTGCGAAACTTGCTGCTAAGCTATATATACAACATAACATATACGGCACCGCATCGATTCGATTTTGATTATCGACACGTGATTTAACCTCGTTTATACCCTGTCTGTCTGTCTAACTTGTCCCGGAAGGAAGAAATAAAAAGGAAAGGAAGAAATAAATAATGTTGTTTTGGTAATTATTTCGCTTCGTTGGTTACGCGGCATCATGTACCATATTATTGATTGACGAACGATCTATCGGATTGGACTACAGTGTCCTTGTACATGTTCATGTCTTCTATTATCTTCGCTTGGAATTGATGAGAATTGGACTGGGTTCAATTCAGATTTGTTGTTCTTCTATCCTAGCGTGCTGAGCTCGTTAATTCTATTTGGTTGTTGTCAGTTATAACTTCACCCGTAAATCGTAATCGAACGTGCAAAATCTCGCCATAAATGCTCCACGTAACATCCCGATGATATTAAGGCATCCATCTGCAAATAGTCATATCACCAATCGGCATTGCCCAAGTCCGGACCGATGACATTCCTCTTCGGCAGATCCAACTCTCCAGCTTCGTATTTGATAGTCCCGTCTTCATTGTAACCGGTCTGGATGAGACCTCCACTGATCTCATCGATAATCTGTCCGTACACGTTGGCCTCGTTAATCGAGCAGCGGGCAGTCTGCGATTCACAGTGAGCGATGAGAGCGGAGGTAGTTTTGAACATTTTATAGCAGCCAGGGCATCTGGTGAAGAGTATCTTTTGTTAGCCTTGATTATCCCAACACTAAAATAACGCCTGAATCCGCAGGTAAGAGAATTTAGGGAATCATACTGCACACTTCTCCTCGCTCTGGTCTTTTTCAGAACATGTTCCTGGAACTCCTGCATATTGCCATAGCTACCGCCGCAAGGGCAGTCGTAGAAGCCGGTGAATGAGTTGAAGAAAGCAGTCGGATCCCATTTCTCATTCAGCGTGCGGAGTGTACTGCCGATGTTCGGAACGGGATCTAAACCGAACGAGCCCTTTGTCTGCCCGGGGGCGTTTTTCTTGGGCGTTTCACGGTTCCAGGGTCCCTTGGGTTGGCTGGTGGAATCAGCTCGTGCTTTACCCTTATCCGTTCCGTTCTCGGAATCGTCTTTCACGGAGAGCTTATTGAAATCCGTCAAGTCGTTTGGTGTCGCTTTACGGGAGTCACCGAGTTTCGGCCAATGCATATTAGCCGCGTCGCTGTTGGTGTCGTTGTCGTCGTCGTTGTCTTTGTTGTCTACCGGCTTGGGCTGGTTCATTATCGCCTCGCGGTTCTCGAGTTCGAGAGAGCTAAGTTTGACGCCGCCGCCTTCACTGTCGTCCGCATCTTCCCGGAGGGGGAAGAGGGGGTTTTCTTCGTGGGCTTTCAGAGCTGCCTTGACGAGATATTTCCTGGACTGTTCTTGGACCAGGACGACACGGTCGATTTTGGGGCATCTGTCTTCCTCGATGTGACGCATCAAAGCGCTTGCTTTTTTGAAAACGGCCTTGCATCCAAAACAGACGAGATGTTGCTCGGTGGGATGAGTCTGCAACGGCAAATAAGTCAGTTATCTCTTTGCTTCTATCTTGCATCGTCTTCTATCGTTGGGAACAGGTAACTTTACCTGACGGATATGGTTGTCTCGGCCACCGATGCTCCTGAAGTCGACACCACAGACGGGACAGGTTATGTGCTTGTCGCTCTTGATCTTGTGGATGAGAAAACGCTCTTCATCTTCAAAATCCTCGTCGCAAGCGCGACAGTAGTCATGTTCAACGTCATGAGTCTTGTGGTTTTTCATGTCCTGGACATTCTTGAAGTAGCAAGGGCAGTCGGGATAGGTGCAATACACCCTACTCTCCGGGCCCTGGCCGTTGGAATTGGATCTAGAAGAGGCCTTGCTGGACATTTTAGCAGATGTA
>HG983358.1:348572-374394 GCA_900006255.1 Xeromyces bisporus
ACAGAGGTTGCAGGTTAAAGAGGTGGGATGGCAAGCAGTTTGACGGCAAAGGCCGAGGGAATGTACAGATTCACTCAAATCGTGAACGATAGATATATCAATGGCTTGTTGTTAGATTATTTGACAGGACAGTGTGGTTGTTTTCATGGATGTGAGGTGGAGAGAGGGGAATTTTTTTGTGACTGTATGTATGTAATGTAAGTATCGTATTTTTAACTCTAAAAGGGAACAATTGTAACAATTGTGTATTGTTCAAAACCTCGAAAAAGGCAGCCTGTGCGGAGTAACAGTCCGTTAGTATCATAACTGTATCATAACCAGTTCTCTACCAGTCCTCTTACCATTTTCCTCTCATAGTAATAACCGCCCAGTCGCTCCCATTCTGATCCGTCTCCTTTTCCACGTTCGTCGAGAACGAAATAGCACTCATAATGCCATCCCCAAACTTCTCGTTCAGAACAGCCTTGTACGCGTATCCGTAGTTCTGCACAATCTCATACAGTCGGTAGATCAGAGGTTCCTTGGGCGGCATCTCCACGCTACGACCCCGGTCCGGAAAACCACTGAGCTGTTCCTGCAGGATATTCACAGGGATACCCAGGGCTTTGGAGAGGTTCGTGATGTCTTCCGGCGACGCCTTGGCTTGGCCGTAGAATATGGCAGCTGTTGCTACTTCATTGCGGCCGATTTTCTGCGCGATTTGTTCGAAGGTTAGGCCGCTGGTCGCTTTGGCGTTGAATAAGGTCACTGAAGACTTTGGGAGGTTGGGATGCTGGGAGGCCTGTGATATTGGTTTATTCTGTTAGTTCTCGCTAATTTACTGTGTCGCTGCTGAGTGCTGACTTGGTGGATAGGTAAGTGGTGAACTGACATCGAGAGTTGCGATGTTGGACATGTTGCCGGCGACTGCAAAGAGCTTATGCTCGGTAGCTCGTCAAGGTTCAACTTAACCGGGGCTTTGTTGACTTTGGATATGATACTCTCAATCCAACATTGAAGCCAATTTATATAACTACGAGCACTTCGGGATGATTCATTCTTATCTAAGCTTCTCCAACTCTCAAGGTTTGCTGCGGGGAACGACTCCGACGGCCTTTTCTCGGTGCATCTCCATATATTGGGGACTTTGAGGCCACCGACATATCTACTTTGCAGTTTCGGAGAGGAAGATGGTATTGCTACATATAGGCACGGATTACGATGCTCTAGTATCCTTTCGGAGGATGAGAATACTGGCGGTTATCAAATCCGTCGTACGGCTCCGTACCTCGGGAATTCGAGCGGAAATTCGTCACTTCTTCAACGCCCGAACTTCATCAACCTCGAAATTATGGTGGACCATGAACGGCCTTGGAGTCGCTTGGACAACAGAATCGTGAATAGCAACACCTGTCAATATTGCCGATTATTCCCCCCTCAAGAAATGGTACGATGGCCTCAACACAGCCACATCATGCAGAAACCACTCGGTTGTACGTGTCCCGGTCAGTTGTACATGCATACAAAGTGGGACAGATGTCGAGACTGACACTAGACACTATAGAGCATTTCCACTACGGACCCGGACAGCCACGGAGGGGCAAGTTTCAGGAGACATCGATTCGCCGATGCACACCGTACACTCTGTACGCCTACTTCTCGGGCAACCGCGGGGCTGACTGCGTGTTGAGCTGAATCTGAAACGGTCATCCCCGCCATGCTGCATATAATTAAGACAGTTGTGGCCGTTATACGGTGTACATTTGCACCGTGTCAATTGCTTCATGCCGCATTCCTGACGACCTTATATTCCAGCGTTTCCCTCATAACCAGTCGGGTTACTAGTTGTGTGGCATCTTGTTGATATTTTCTTGGAAAATTACTGCCGACATTTAGCAAACTGTTCTCACTATGTCCGCCAACGGACATAACCCCTCAGCGGATCAATCTGGCGGCGGCGACGGTGAGCGGGGTCTGGTTGGCGACGCCTTCCAGATGTTGAAGGGCTTCGGCAAGGGCCAACAGTCTCAAGGTGGCCAGGTATGCCAATTTGAATTCTAGTATCCATATCGAAAGCATACAAAACTGATTTAATCGGGTCAACGTTAGGAGCAAGGAGGAAATGCCAAGCCCGATAAGGTCTCCGGCTTCTTGGATAAGCTCCAAGATTCCGTTACAAATCTCGGTAACGAGTTTGCTGAAAAGCTGGGAACTGCCATCGACCCCCACGGTTACGCTCAATATGGGCTCGCTACCGAAGAGCGCACGGAAGAAGAAGTTAGCGCCGATGGACGGCACCGATTCGGAAGCTTTGCTCCCACGCGAGAACAGAATGATGTGAAGTGGTACGTGGATGGGTGCAATTATTTCCATGCCGTTTCCAGGGCTTTGGAAGATGCCAAGGAGTACATCTGGATCCTCGATTGTAAGTCTGCTTCCGTGCGGCACCAAGTTATATCCCATACTGATGGTGAATTCGCAATTAGGGTGGCTTTCTCCAGAGCTTTACTTGAGACGCCCGCCAGCGAAAAACGAACAATACCGGCTCGATAGAATGCTCCAAGCTGCAGCGCAGCGTGGAGTGAAGGTCAACATTATCGTCTACAAGGAGGTATCGCAGGCACTGAGCCGTACGTACACCTAAACTCCTCCCTTTAGTACCTTTCAAATGCCGATGGATACACGAGGACGGATAAACTGACTAATGCGATGTATCCAGTCAACTCATCTCACACAAAGCACGCTCTGGAAAGCCTCCATCCCAATATCGCTGTGTTCCGCCACCCTGATCACTTCCCCGATCGCGAGGAATTGAAGGAGTCCATTACAGCGTCTCTTCAAAATTTCGTCTTAAACGCTGCCGGAGTTTCGAAGCTAGATAGCGACGCTGTCAAGGGTCTCTATGGTGTGAAAGACGATGTGATCCTATATTGGGCGCACCATGAAAAGATGTGCCTGATTGACGGTAGGATTGCATTTATGGGAGGCCTCGACTTGTGCTACGGACGCTGGGACACTAACCAGCATTTCATCGCCGATGTCCATCCAACCGACCTTGGCCAGAACATGTACCCAGGTCAGGATTACAACAATGCCCGGGTTCTCGACTTCCAAAATGTGGCCGAATGGGAAAACAACCAGTTGGATCGAAAGACGACTCCCCGTATGGGATGGTCTGATGTGTCTGTGAGCTTGCACGGTATCGTTGTCGAAGACCTGCGCCGGCATTTTGTGGAGCGTTGGAATTTTATCTACGACGACAAGTATAGTGACCATAAGCATGAGAGATACTACAAGCTGGCGTTGTACGGCCCGTCGCCTAGCGTTCCTCAGCTACAGCAAAGCTCTGCATCTGAGCAGCAACCACCCCAACAGCCGCCACAACAGTCGTCTCAGCAGTCGCCTGAACAACCGCCTCAACAGCCTTACCAGCAGCCTCCGCAGTACCAACAACCGCAACCTGTGCATCCTTATCACCCGGATGGTTCACCAAATACGCAGTACTATGATACAAGGGGTGTTCCGAGCCAGGCACCACCGCAGCAGAGCGAATGCCCACCACAGGAGCGGGGGATTGAATCCAGTGAAGGAGATGGCGAAAGGAAGGTCAATAAGGACAAATTGAATGGTTTGCGCGGACAATTGGCGGGCCAAATTCACCAGTACCAGGACCGCTTTACCAACACGATTCACCACTACCGTGGACAGCCTGGTCACCAGCGCCCGCGTGGCCCCATGACATGCCAGATCGTCCGTAGCTGCTCCAAGTGGAGCCATGGGGTTGAAACGGAGCATTCGATTGCGGACGCATATGCCAGTATCATCCGAGACAGCAAGCATTTCATCTACATGGAGAATCAGTTCTTCATCACTGCTACTTCGGACGAGCAGAAGCCTGTCCAAAACAAGGTTGGTGCGGCGATCGTGGAACGTATCCTCCGTGCGGCTCGCGAAGGCCAGAAATTCAAGATTATGGTGATCATCCCCTCCGTTCCAGCATTCCCGGGTGACTTGAGGGATGAGTCCACGTTAGGAACTCGGGCAATTCTGGAATACCAGTACAACAGTATCAACCGGGGCGGGCACAGCATCATGGAACTTGTCGCTAAGGAAGGTTATAACCCGATGGATTACATTCGGTTCTATAACCTCCGTAACTACGACCGTCTCAATGTCAGCGGCGCGTTGTTGCAGGCCCAAGAGGGAAGTGGCGTCGACTATGAGGAAGCTCGCAAGGCGCATGAAGCAAGTGTTTCCGGAATCTATAACTATGGGCCACACGGAGCTCAAAGTGCCTTTGACACCACGGCTGCCTTCCAGAAGGCTGCGTCTCAGGCGGCAGGGGACAAAGAATCGAGCTTTGGCCGATGGGATAGTGTCAGCGAATGTTACATGCTGGGAGGAGAGGATATCCGGAACGTTCCTTGGGAAGGACCTCCTGAGGCTGAGATTGATGCGTTCGTTAGCGAGGAATTATATGTCCACACCAAGGTATGTTGGATTTCTGCAAACAAGTTTTCTTCTTGACATGGACTAACCACCGCTCCTCACCCCAACAGGTTCTGATTGCCGACGACCGCGTGGTGATTTGTGGATCCGCGAACATGAACGACCGATCGCAGCTCGGAACCCACGATTCCGAGATTGCCATCATTGTCCAAGACCACACACCGATACCGTCGACAATGAACGGACAGCCATGGACAGCAAGCCGATTCGCATCGTCTCTACGACGGGAGTTATTCCGGAAGCATCTCGGACTCCTGCCACCCCAGGACTACCAACGACTCAACATCAACGCCGAGCCAATCAGCGTCGCAGCAGCGAACCATTACGACTTCGAGTCCCCGGAGAGTCGTGTAGTGGCCGATCCGCTTGCGGACGTGTTCCAGAACCTATGGAACAGCCGGGCGCGGACCAACACGGAGGTATTCCGAAAGGTGTTCCACCCGGTTCCGGACGACACGGTGCGCACCTGGGATGCGTACAAGGAATTCTTTGAGTACTTCTTCCGCAAGGCGAACCAGGATGCGCAAGGGAAGGAGACCCTGCTGCCGCCGCGGTACGAGTGGGGACATGTTGTCCGAGACGGCTTTGCGGAAGGCCCTGAAGGCGTGAAGCAGGTCAAGGAATTGCTGAGCCAGGTGAAGGGGACGTTGGTTGAGATGCCGTTGATGTTCCTGATCGAGGAGGACGTGGCGAAGCAAGGACTGGCATTGAATGAATTGACGGAGCCTATCTACACGTGAAGTAGTTGGATTCCACCAGCCATACGGAGTACTTTGGATGGCTTTTGTTCTTCTTGTCATTTACTTTTTGGGTAACACTACTATACAGAGTACATACACGTTTGCAGAATCTTGACTCTTGAATCCTTCAATGATACGGGCAGAACAATATAGCCGCAATGGAACATATTGAAAGCATGGCAAAGAGCAGCAAACAATTACAGGATGATGGATGAATGTGTCTGCATTTGATATTGACAGGGCATGGTCGTTGATATTGTCAGGCTCGGAACAATATTAAACACCCACGAGCCAATGACAATGGCCGAGCGATGGCAACCCGAGATTCTGATTGGTGGAAGAGAAACGACGAGAGAAACGTCTACAGAAAGACAACATCACTCGCATTCCCAGACAAAGGAATGGCCCTCGGGTTAGATGCAGCCAGGCTGAGGCTTGAGCTAGAGTCCAGACCAGCTAGCAATGAATACGACGGTGTCGGTTTGCCACCCCATTCAAGCTGTGAATGTCAGGGGCCAAGGGGGTCGGGTACCGTACCGTGTACCTAGATCGGGAGGAAAGAAACCCTGCAAGTCATCATCGAAAAGGGAATAGGGAATAGGGAATAGGGATAAAGAGACAGCGCCTAGACCTATTGGAGTATTGATTGGCTGCATCCATTTCAAAGAAACCCGGTCAGTCACTGATCACTGACCTACAGATAGACCTGGGCTCGTGTTTCTCAGGTATAAATACTCCCTTGACTTCCTCTAGAATCTCTTCTCCTCTTCGTCCTTCATCCTTCATCTCTCTATTACCTCAAGGTATCGCTCCAAGCCTCAGACTACTTCCTATCTTCTTCCAAAAAAACCCTCAACCCTAACAACCTCATACTCAAAATGCCTGGTGGTGGTAAGTACACTTAATCCAATCCAATACCTCATACCTCTACGACCAAAAGACGAAGAAAGACAGACACTGACTCGACCCCTCTCTATGCAGCCCCGATTCAAGGCTGCACTGTTGGCGCCGTTCCCAGTGGTGGTAGTGGTAGTAAGTTCTCAACCTCGACCTCAATCTCTATATCTCTATGTCGGACAATGACTTCTTCTAACTTTCAGCAGCATCCGGTGCTATGCCTGGTGGTGGTGAGCTTTGCCTTTTCCTTTTTCAATGTTGCGGGGTTGAACTATGATACAGTAACCGGCCGCCTAAATCTGCAAAGCTTATATCTGACAATCTTTTCTCTGTTTAGCTCCCATTCAGGGCTGTGTCGTTGGATAAACAATCCCCATTCCATGTCGCTATGTGGTGACGACATGACGTGCCGGGGTTTTGACTTTTTTTGTGAATCATGCATAACACCGACAATTTTCTATACCGGCCAGCTGTGATTTATTTTTATTTTGTTTTTCGTTATCGATGATCGATTTTCCTTGGTTGACCGGAACCCCTTGATTGAACGATTGATTGGATTAATTCGCGGACGAATGAACGATACGATACGATAGACAGCACGAACGACAATCCAATCCTTATGTCATGTTCCTCGGCTATCTCGACTCGTTGTGGACTCGCGGCTTGATTCGTTGATCTGTGTACGATATCTCGATTCCAACTGCAGATCGAAATTGGCAAGGAGATTAGGTTGCGGATGTTTAACGGTGGGATCGGGCCGGGCCTGTCAAGTGGGTTGGGATTGATATGGGGATCGTTCTTGCCGAGTTGGTTCAAAGTTGATGTTTTGGCTTTTGTGTTGTTGTTTGCTGGTCTGGTCCGTGGTCTTATGGATGATTCATATTACTACATACATGTATGATGCTGCATTATTACTCTCTTTGGGAACTAGAAATTGTGTTACGACTTCACCGTGTCGTGTCTAGTTGTGTGATCAATATTCGTAGAAAATCGGTACCCTACCATCTCTACCATCGCATCATACATCATCCTCCACCGTATACAGAGTACAGGTACCAGGTATATAAAAGAAAAAAGACAAACAGACCAAAAAAAAGAAAGACCTAAGCAGTCTCCCCCTTAACCCTCTCCACACCCTCAAGATCCTCCACCGACAAATCCTCCAAATCCGCAACAGAAACCACAAAAGCATCACCCACGACATCCTCAACCTGCTCCAGAACATTCAACACCAACCCCACCGACCGCACCATCCCAACCTGACACATCTCCTCCCCAACGGCAGCCTCCAGCTTCCCCGCACCGCCATTCTCGGGCATATCGGCCTCGAAGGCATGGCAGATCGACCTCAGCGGCTCCAGGTAGCTGGTGCGGAAGTAGCGGTAGGATTTCTGGAGGTGGAGGCGGGTTCGGAAGATGGGGGAGGAGAGGAGGAGGTAGTAGAGGCTTAGCGCGGCGTGGATGGATGGGGTGAGGATTTGGGTGAATCGGGTCCATGATGGGACGATGTCTGAGGTGACGTTCATTGCGAGGTCGGAGGGGTTGAAGAGGGAGGGGAAGAGGACGGAGAAGTAGTGTGGGTTGAGGAAGATGTTGTCATTGTCGTCGGTAGTGTTTGGTGGTTGTTGTTGTTGTTGGTGTTGGTGTTGTTGTTGTTGTGCTGGTGATTGGACTGCTGACAAGAGTTCATTTTTGAGCCAGCCGATTGCGCTATCCTTGATTGTTAGAAGGTTTTTGTCTTCCAGGACTTGGCGGATGATTTTGAAACGGGCTAGCTGGGACGGATGACTGTGGACGACAGTAGCTGGGATTTGCCGGATGGTGTTGTAGCTCTGTCGGGCGCTACATGCTGTCAAGGATAGGACGAAATCCTTAAACTCTTTCTCGTCTGTGGGTGGGTTTATCTCATTTGAGTTTCTGATGGACGAGACAACCAAAGTGAGAAGCGAATCGGAAAGCACTTGGGGTTGTCCGAACGTCACCGCGTCGGATGGTTCGAATCCACCTAGGTAGTTGGAGAATATGCGCGCCAAGTCGGGGTAGACAGGGATATGGGCAATTTCTTGACCGGACGGAAATAGTTCCGCGGTCGCTGTACGAGCAGCCAAAAGAAGCAGAGCTCCGTGTCTTTCAATGATGATCGCTTCTGGTTTCTTCGGCAACTCTTCAAAGTCCAATGGCGGAGGATGGCCCTCTGATGGTGTGGAGGCTATGTCGACAAGTTGCTTGTCGTCGAGACCAAGGTCTCGAGAAAGTTCCTTGCTCGGCAGTTAGCAGCTACGACGGTTTGCGAATTGACAAAGGACTTCGGCAAGACATACCGTAATTTTCCCAATGACCACGTCTCGTTCCGCAAGATGTTTCGTGCCCGCGTAGAGATCCGTCTGCGAACGTCCCTCCGGCATACGCCACTCAGGGTGCAGTTTCTCCTGCAACCGAGCCGCCCACGACATTCCCGGATCCATCGGAGTCGAGAAACTCAACAGATACGACTTGAGCAGTTCAACGAGACCAAACTGCAAGTATTTTCCTATAAGCTTCCGCTCATCTTCGGATGCAACTAGGGCGGGAGTATCGGCCTCGGGATCCGGAGCAGGTCTCTCAGGAACACGCACGACGCTGGATTCACTGGGCGCTCGCGGTGGCAGGGCGGGTCTCTTCTTTGGTGACAAGTCCCGGAATAGTTCCAAGAGTGCCAGCGTTGTCTCACTCGTTGGCATTGAGGTGTATGCTTCCAATGCAGCGTGCAGCGAGGTTGCGACGAACCGGCTGGGATGCTGAGTTCGTATACGAGAGTGGAGCACTGACAGCATGGCGATGAGGGAATTGAACTGAAGAATGTGACGGGGAAGAGACTGCGACTTCTTCTCGTCGCCATTGTCGTTGTCATTCTCATTGTCTTCGTCGTTGTTGTTGTCGTCGTCGTCTTCCGGTTGTAGTCTCATTAAAGATTCAGAAACGCGCAAAATGACCTCCCTCGGATTACCCAGTCTCGCGACGTCAGTCAGGCACTCGCGAGACTGGGGCAGCATGGGAAGCAGCAGCTGCACCAAGTCCCAGCCGATACTGGAGGTGAGCGATTCATCCTGCAAGAGAGAATGGAGGGTCGGCAAGCGTGCAGGGGTCAATTGGTACTCCAACAAGGTGAGGTAAGTGAGATGATCGGTGGCGGGAGGCAATGCCGCAATCAGGGGATCTTCAAGATCGGCCATGGCGGGAGAATCAATCGAATCCGTAGTTCGGTACTCCGTAGTTTAACCACTACTTCTATACTACTCTGTACTGATGATGATGCTTGAAGTTTGGATGAAGTCGGAGTTGGAAGTCAGTCACGTTCCGTTCCCGAGCCGGTGTCAGTGACATCACTGCTGGCTGGCTGGCAGGTGACTGGCAGGTGACTCGTGCGGGTTAACTATGATGCGGTACAGTATTTTTCAGGGAATTGCTCGCCGGCCACGGATATTATTACCCGGTATTATTCAATTCGGTTTCTTACAACATCGCACATGGAGAGTTGGAGACTACTCTGTACAGTATGACCTCGTGGAATTTGGAAAGCATCAGAAGTACAGAGACGCATTATTGATGCCGTGAATCCGGACGGTTAGGACGTTGCCAATCATCCGAGGACTGTCAGCTACAGGGCGTTCTCACATGCAACATGCAGATCAAAACTCCATTCTACAATTGCAATGAGCTCAGAACATCGTCAGAGTTTGGAAGACAAAAGAGAGCGTCACTGCATTATTACATGACTGGACCATTATTGAGAGTGGCGCGTCTGCTCGACGAGTTGGAAATGGCATGAGAGTCGATTGCATATGTGCTTGCAGTATGTGACAGGCTGACAGCATATCGAAGCGACCGGAAACGTTGAACCATCAGCAACTCGACAAAAGCGGGTAGAAGCATGAGCAAGTCGCATGGAAGTGGCTAGGCGAAAGTATCATCAACACGGCAACGGTACTAGTACTGTTATTCGGTGGATGCCTGGGAAGTTGGAGTCGCGGAGAAGACAACAGCAACCGACCTTATAAGGCAGACAAGACCCTCTCGACATGAATAATGGCCGCCAATCATTGGCCGCTCGAAGGTTGGAGAAGAACGGACCTTTAATTCTGAACCTTGGATGACGATATAAAAGTGTATCCCGTAAATGAAAACATTTGCTGGAATTCCGCGCTCAGCCGAGATTTATATCCCTCTCTGCTTTCTCCTTCCAATTCTTCGTTTTGGCTCTCAGCTTTAGTCCTTTTTTTGTATAATCCATTTTTTGTTTATTTTTTATTTTACGTCGTTTTCACTAGCAATTGAGTTGCTTTTTTCTTGACTTTGTCTTCTAATCCGTACTTCCGCGGTTCCGAGTCGACCGAATTTCGTTTCCCTGTCAGCCTCCCTATTCGAAAGCATATAAGCACGAGGACGAGGAATTGGAAACGGAAGGGATAATAAATAATATTACAATTAGACGAAACAAACACAGGGCGAAGTTCAGTTGGTACATACATAATTGGGAAAAGGGCCAGTCGATTGCTATAGCCAACGCTGACTGACTGGCCTGGCCTGGACGACTACTCCTCCTGCAACTTCCTCTCGTCTTAATATTATTTGAAAACGAAAAAAGCACGAAGCCATAGGAAGGAAGAAAGGAAGAAAGGAAACAAAGGTTATATTAATTAATGGCTACAATCATGGCACCCGACATCCAGTCCTTCTACACCCCGTCTACGCCTTCACAAATGACTTCTCACGCCTCTCCGACTGTCGATGGGCTCTTCAGCAAGTGTTCCTCGCCCATGTCCGGCTCGAGCGTGGTGTCGGTTAATGATATGCCCTGCAAGCGACGTCCTAACGCTCTCCAGAGGGTCATTGATCGCGTCGGTCTGGAATACTATCGCTACGAAGTCACCTACGGTGTCTACACAATGACCCCCGGGGAGAAGATTGTCGCCAACACGTTTGTCACGGTAGTGCTGTCGTTGCTTCTATGGACGCTGCTTTTCTACTGCCCTGCGTTACTCTACCACAAACTCGGCCATCTCGAGTGGCTGTTGACCGGCCAGTCCGGCGCGCAAATTCGTGGTGCGGTTTGGAACGTGTTCGACGAAGCCCAACAAGCCAGTTCTCTTATTCCTACTATTTCATCCGCCAACGTATCGAATTCTTAACTTAACTAGCGGGACTTTTGCGTTGCGCGGTTCATAATCTAAACCCCGCGTATTGTATAATATTCTCAACGATTTCTGAAGCGTTTTTCTTTTATTGTTGTGGCTTTCAACTGGGAAAATTATTGTGATTGAAGCGTTTATGGTGAGTTCTTCTTCTTCGCGAAGTTCCGATAGAAGTGCGAGCTCCGCAAAGCTGACAATCCTTTCCCTGGCTTTAGCACCTGTTCTCAATCGCTCGGTTTTTATCGTCAGCCAATGTCTTCTATGTCGTCTTTTATCCGTTTTTCGGGGTTCTTGTACATGCTTTTATCCTTCTCGTTCCATCGCGACACCTTACCGGAAAGACCGACCTAATACGCGATCAAAGCGAAAGCGACCGGGAAAAGTGCTAAGGAATCATTGCGTCTTGCGTCTTCGTTCAAATTTCAAGGTGTTCTGGGTTATGTTATTGGAATGGGGCTACATATATGGCCTTTCTGATTTGGGTGCTTTCTTTTTTATCATTCTTTTCGTTTATATTATTATGCGATGTCTTGTCAGACGCAATTACGGGTATTGCTACGAGTACTTAATACCTAATGCCAATGTCGACGAAACGGTTTTTCTCTTTTCCTTACAAAATTAGGCAGAAGAGAAGAAGAATGGATACATCCTCCGTACAGTAGAAATTACTGCGCAGAAACTGAGCCACGCTCTTTGTCGAACGATGCTTAAAATAGCCCAACCAGCACCAGCGGAATCATACCAGCACTGACTCCGTGTCATATTAATGACTTGTCCCAAGGAGAGACCGAACTTGGCAGTGGCTGACGCTTGTATTGATTGCTTACGAGCCGCGTGTTGTGTCGGAGTTGGTTTTTGCCGCCGAAATAGAAACAATCTGGGGCGGGCCAACCTCCCTAATAGTATAGTTAGCTTCTGGGCGTCTTTCTTTGATTATTTTTGTCTTCTGTTATTTTTGTTTATTTTTGTTGGGATTCATTCGTTATATAGCTTTATACCGGGTTGATTTTGTCCTTTTTTCCCGCGATTTCGATGACTCTGGTGCTTTGTTGTCAGTAATCTCACCTATATACCCTCTGTTTAGGAAGAAAAGAAGAGAACATAAGACAGAGGAAGAGAGAGAGAGATAGAGAGAGAGAGAGAATCAATCCGATCATGGCAACGCCCAACTACAACTACTACCATATGGCCAGAGGACGCAGTTCCAGTCCCTCCCAGCCATCGCCAGCGGCCGAATACAGTGCCCTAGGCGGGAATCCATACGCCTACAACCACAATCCCTACGCCTTGAGCAGCCAGCACTCATTAGTGTCCGATAGCGATTTACGGGCTTCACGAAACGCCGACCCTGACTACGCAGAAGACATTCCGCTGAAGTCGCATGCTCAGTACGCCACTGCTCCACCGCCAGTATGGATGCAGCAGCCGACCCGATACCCACCGTCACCCATGGACCAGGCCGGGCCGGATCCCATCGCCGATTCAGGACGTCAGAGACGAAGAAGACGGAGGAGGTGTGACCCGAGGAAGATTCCGTGGGTGACTTATATACTGACCATAGCTCAAATTGCGGTTTTTATTGTTGAGCTTGTCTTTAGTGGTAAGTTTGGAGTTAACTTAAGCCTAGAAAGGGTACCTAATACGTGAGGATGAGCTTGAATTGAACGATATATGGGCTAACAGGTTGAAAAAACACAGCTAATCTAACGGGGTCGCCGATTGAGACCAAACCTACATTCAATCCAATGATCGGCCCTTCTCCGTACGTCCAAATCAACATGGGAGCACGGTTCAATCCCTGCATGAAGAATGTCGACTCAGTGCAGAATGCAAAGCAACCGAGAGTCTGGAACTGTCCCAATTCGACTTCGGCATCCACGGACGACCCAAGCAACCAATGCTCGCTCTCTGAACTGTGCGGTTTCGGCGGAGTCCCCGAGCCCCGTGTAAATGGCTCTTTGGATGACAACCCCCGTCCCGATCAGTGGTATCGGTTTATTATCCCCATATTCTTGCACGGTGGTGTGATCCATATCCTCTTCAACATGATCGCGCAAGTGGTCATTGGTGCCGACGTGGAGAGAATGGTCGGCTGGTGGCGCTATAGCCTGGTCTACTTTGCCAGCGGGATCTGGGGATTCGTGATGGGTGGGAACTACGCGGGCTCGGGCATGTCATCCACAGGTTGCTCGGGTTGCTTATTTGGTATCCTGGCTCTCTATATCCTGGACCTCCTCTACACCTTCCGGGAACGCCAGTCGCCTTGGGTTGAATTGGTCGTCATGGTCATCGGAGTGGGCATCTCGTTCGTTCTAGGTCTGCTCCCTGGCTTGGACAATTTCTCCCATATTGGAGGGTTTATCATGGGTCTGGCGGTTGGTCTGTGTGTTTTGAGATCCCCCAATGCTCTCCGTGAACGCATTGGCCTGGCTCGCAATCCGTACGTTGCCATGAGCGGTGCCGGGGCGGAGGAGGAAAACAAAACGACCAATCCCGGTGCGGATATCGTGAACTTCTTCAAAGGCCGAAATGCCTCTACGGGAGAAGTGTCAGGCCCGTTGGGCTTCTTCAAGGGTCGGAAACCGCTGTGGTGGGTTTGGTGGCTTGTACGCATTGGAGCTCTGGTTGCCGTCATTGTTGGTTTTATCTTTCTTATTGTCGATTTCTATAAATACCCCAAGTCCAATTGTTCATGGTGCTATCGTCTTAGTTGCTTGGTAAGTTTGGATTTGTCCCATTTCTTTTCGTTTCCTCGACGATTCTCGCTGACTTGGTTTCTCTAGCCGGTTAATAATTGGTGCCAACAGGGCGAGCTGCAATAAGTATGAGTCTACGTTGAGATCCAAGTATACATACACTTCCTATTTCCTTGTCGAGATACGCCTTTCTCACATACATCTCCCTCTCCCTCTCCCTCTCAGCCTGCTTCCTCCTCCGCATATATTCCCCGTCGCTGGTTTATATTCTGCATCATCATCTAGGGATGACCTCCGGCGCATATCTCCGGCGTTTAATGATTTATTGATTTGATGAACTTTCAGGGATGGTCATTTTGCATAAGGGCGTATGTACTCTGTACTGTCCTAGGAAAAATAAGTCTGCTATTTCAAGTTTCCAACCGGATGCGATTGCTGCAATGGTGTTTTTTATAATGATATATCTTTTTCGTTTCTTCCTGGGTCGTTCTTCTGCCCTTTGTCTTCTTCTTCTTGTTAACTTGAACGATTGATGAAGTTTTGGACATAAATAATTTATGCATTTTATGCAGAGAACATAAATGTGGCTGTACTCTACTCCGTACAGTAACTTATTTCCCGCCTCATCTCAACCAAAAATAGCAACTAACCATCTCAGTCTCAATTCATCCTGCCTCTGTATTTCTCCCTGTAATTATTATTCCTCTTGTCAGGTTGTTCCACGAAAAACAAGGGACTTCACGCGACTCCTGACCCTGGCACCTCCTCACCTCAAAAGCGATAGCAACCCTCCCAATCCAACCACCACCCGTCGCAATGCCAAAGCCGCTGCGATAGGTAACCCGAACACGCTTAAACCAACGCTCGAAGAGGGAGAGCCCTCCCCTCCAAAAAACCCTCATAAAACCACAAGAACACGCCGAGCAAAATATAAACCGAAATAGGGAAAGGGGAAGACAGAAAGATAAAAGAGAAGAGCCAAAGAGAATGGCAACCCTCGCTTCATCACCGCCGTCATCGCCGTCATGGCCCAAACGAAGTAGTCGCATTTGGGCGCTCCGTTGTGAACGGTACTGCTGTATGCTTTCGACGTATTTCCCGTTGGCGTTTGTGTATGGGCTTACTACGTGGGCGGGATATGTGGAGGGGAGTACTGGGTTGAAGGTTGCTCGGAGTTGTTGGGTTGGTGGGTGATAATCATTCCTTTTTATCACTTTGAAAGGAGAGGAAGAGAAAGATATAAGGAAATGGAAAGTTGAAAAGAAAAAGGAGAACAGGCTGACTTTGCATGGCTTGGATATAGGCATGCCTAGTACGATTATCGGGGCTGTCCTCTACTTTCTCTTGAATGCTTGTTATACCGTGGCCGTTTTTACCGATCCCGGATCTCCTCTGACGACAACGACGGCGGCGATGAAGACGACGAGGAAAGGTGGTTATGGTGGTGGAGGTGATGGACAACAGTACAGCATGCTACCCATCACCGAGCCGGAATCGCTCGAATACACGACCTTCACTGTGAGCTCGACGGGAGGATCGCGATACTGCAAAAAGTGCGAGTGTCCAAAGCCGGACCGGGCACATCACTGCTCTACGTGCAAACGATGCGTATTGAAGATGGACCACCACTGTCCCTGGCTAGCGACCTGCGTGGGACTTTATAATTACAAGCCGTTTCTCCTGTTCCTCATGTATACCTCTCTGTTTTGCTGGGTCTGTTTTGCGGTTTCAGCGTCGTGGTTGTGGAATGTGATCTTCTACAGCTCTAGCACGTTCGTCGAGGATGGGGTTGAGAATATCCTGCCGGTTAGCGTGGTGCTTCTGAGCATTCTCGCGGGTATTATTGGGCTGGTTTTGACGGGTTTCACGGCGTGGCATATTAGTTTGGCTGTGCGGGGGATGACTACTATTGAGAACCTGGAGAAGACGCGGTACGTGTCGCCGTTGCAGAAGGCGTTGAATCAGCATCGGTTCGGTGGTCGTCATGGACAGGTGCAGTCTTCTTCTGCGGATGGTTTTGGTCAGCGGCTGCAGGGGTATGGGAATCAGATATTGGATGCCCATGCAAATGCCATCCCCGGTGTTACTCGAGCCGAGGAAGGAGTGGAACGACCGTCGCCGACTGCGTATCCGCAACGACCATCACCTACACCATACGGTGGCGACGACGATTATTACAACAGCAACAACAGCAACAACCACGCCGGTACTACACAACAAAACTACCGAATGGACAACCTCACCCCGGCGCAACAATCCCTCAGCCACTCCTACGCAGACCTTGAACGACAACGCGACCACGACCGCTACAACGACTACCTCGACGAAAGAGACAGCGAGAAGCTCCCCAATCCATTCAACCTGGGCTGGCGACGAAACCTCCTCCATTTATTCGGCGACAGACCCCTTTTCTGGTTCCTGCCTGTCTGCAACACGTCGGGCGACGGCTGGCACTGGGAAGCGAGCAAGAAATTCTTCGAAGTGAGGGAGATCATTCGGGAACGACGAGAGATAGAACTGGCCAACGAGCGTCGTTATCATCGGGAGTTGTACCGACGACATTTGTATAATGGTAATACTGCATGGCTTGGGACTGCTGCAGCGCAGCAGCAACAGCAACAACATCATCAACATCAGCCACCCTCGTGGACAAGAACTCGCAGCTACTTCCACGATGCCGAACGGCCGGATACGGCGGTGTCCATGAAAACCCTAAGACCGACATCGTCTCGTCGAAACCCGGAGGATATCGAGCAAGGGCAGGAAGATGAGGATGAACTATACGATGGTTTGGATGAGAGTAATAAACTTCTGAAACGGGAGGACTTGTATGGAAGATAGCCGCCGTCGTTCGTCTCGGAGACGGGCTTCCAGGAGTCATGGCGAGGAATCTGATGGATGGCGCCACTGGGATTGGTTGGATCTGTTTCTGTTGGATTGCTTTGCTTGCATGGCACCGGCGCAATTGGCCTGGGATTTGGAGTTTGCTGAGTGACTTATACATAGTACAGTAGCATACTGAATATGGTGACTTGTAATGGTAGATTGGTTGTGCCCTAATGAACTGTGCCCTAACTAGTTGTACCCTAACTAGTTGTACCCTAAGTCATATGACAATAGATGCCCTCGATGGCGGCGACGTCATGAACGAAAGACAGCATGGCTTCAACTTCTTCCTCTTCACCAACTCAACATCAACAACCAACCCAACCCAAAGAAATAAACAAAAGACTCCCAAAATGACCCCCTCCCCCTCCCTCCGCCGCCTAATGAAAGAAGCCCAAGAACTCTCCAAAACCCCTTCCCCCCACTTCCACGCCGCCCCAACAACCGACAACAACCTCTACGACTGGCACTTCACCCTCTCCGGCCCCCCACCACCCTCCCCCTACGCCCACGGAATCTACCACGGCCGCATAACCCTGCCCCCCAGCTATCCCCTCCGCCCGCCGAGCTTCCGCTTCCTCACCCCGACAGGCCGCTTCGAAACGAACCGCGAAATCTGCCTCAGCATCTCGGGCCACCATGAGGAGAACTGGCAGCCGGCGTGGGGGATCCGGACGGCGTTGATTGCGATTCGCAGTTTTATGGACGTCGAGGCGAAGGGGCAGGTTGGGGGGTTGGAGGTTTCGGGGGATGTGAGGAGGGAGTTGGCGGGGAGGAGTCGGGGGTGGAGGTGTGAGGTTTGTGGGGGGAGGTCGAATGAGGAGGTTCTCGGTGGTTGGAGGGAGTATTGTGCTGAGGTTGGGGTTGTTGATGAGGATGAGGGTGGTGGTAGTGGTGGTGTGGTGAGGGGGTTGGAGGAGGCTTCGCAGGGACAGGGACAGGGACGGGATGGTGATGCTGATGCTGGGAATATCACTTCTCCTCCTGACTTGCCCGTGCCGTCTCCGTCTACATCAACTCCTTCTGATACTGCTACAGTACCGGTATCCGCAACCTCACCATCGCAAAGCCTCCCGAGCAGTAATAGTCCTCCTCAGACGAACCCGGAGTTCGACCATTCAACAACAGCAACAACAGCAGCAACAGCAACAAATACGACCACATCAACATCAACAATGACAGAAA
This sequence comes from Xeromyces bisporus, assembly GCA_900006255.1. Classification (NCBI taxonomy): domain Eukaryota; kingdom Fungi; phylum Ascomycota; class Eurotiomycetes; order Eurotiales; family Aspergillaceae; genus Xeromyces; species Xeromyces bisporus. The sequence goes on from HG983358.1 coordinate 366,636, forward strand.
CAACTCAGCCGGATCTCCTCCAACGCTCCCAATCCCAATCCCAACCTCAACCTCAACAACAGCCATCACAACCACCCACCCAACCATCCACATCTACAATCCCCGTCCACCTCCAACGCCAACAAACCGCCACCTCCACGAACAACGACCCCTGGCTCGATCGTGCCATAATGGGCGTCTTGGCTGCACTGGCGTTCATGATACTGAGGAGGTTGGTGCATTCGTTGTACGATGATGTTTGAAATTCGGAATTGAGTTTTGTTGGGCTGGTTTTGTCGGTGTTGTTTAGCGTTGCGGTGTTGCTTTTTTGATATAGGCATTATGATTACTGTACGATAGTTATTGGCGTCTTCGGTGGGATCTGGTTGGAGTCCTTGGACATGGTTGTTTATTTGATGTATATTTTTCTGCTCGTCTGCTCGTGCAGCTGGAGTTTTCAGTGAAGTGGCCAATTGTGCATAGATATTTTTATTATGTGGATCGTTTGGCCTTTTTGATTCAAGTCAATCAACTGTGCTGTCTGGACATACTGGAGGTTTATATAGCTGTTTACTGCATCATCAATAGTTAGGGTTATTTCCTCGAACAACCACGGACGTCGACATCGCAGTTGCCAGTTGGTCTCCGGATTCCAACACACTACTGCCATCTACCGGGGCATATATCAATGGGAAGGCAATCGTCAGCTATAACAAGACCTGTGTACATATCCAACGACTCAAATTGTTGCATGCAGGTATGTAATGTATGAACATAGACACAATAATGGATCATCCATCTATCCCAGAATCAACCACCAACCCTCCCGAACAACCCACCCAGGACGATCCTCATCAGAACAACCATCACCACCATCATAACCATCCATCAACCCAGCCACCCCAACAGTCCGCAACCAATCAAGCAGCAAATAAACCTCCCAAGCACCCATGCAAGGTTTCAACATACTGGCAACACCAGCCGCGCTAACGCCAGGCCGGATCGCCACACAACCCACCACAGCACCAACGACAAGATCCCAGAGCAGCTTGATGAAGTTACCGTGGATATCAAACCAAACCGGGATTCTCTCTTCTCCCAACAACGCAGCAGAAGGACGAGAAGGCGGTGGCGGTGGTATGTGTTGTTGCTGTTGTTGTCCTCCTCCTTGTTGTTGTTGCTGATGTGGTTGATGATCGTGATCGTGGTCCACTTCCATTACATCATGGTTGTTATTATCATCATTGTGGAAATGGAAAGGTGAAGGAGGAGGAACCCGAGACGCCTTCTCCCAAACCGGATTGCCAAATTCATATGCACCCGCGACGGGACGGACCTCGATGTTGAACCGGACTTTGTTTCGGTCTAGGTTTCGCGTTAGGTACCCACCGTCTGTCAGACCGAATTTGTCGCGCGGGGGGTCTCGGGGTCGGAGGATTACTTTGCCTTCCGCGGCTAGGTTGATCAGGACTAGGATGTCGCCGTCCTCGGCGCCGTATTGGACGTCGTAGGTCCCTGTTGTTGTCGACCGTGCGCTCCCGCTGGGACGTCGCAGGGCCGGGTCGAGGATGGTGGTTTTGAATTTAGCAGCACGGCGCAGCTGCGTGCTTTCGATGAGGCGTCTTCGGCTTATCGTAAACAGGAAATATTCCGTGATGTCGTAGTTACGACCGGGCATGACTCGGCCTCTCTTGTTCATCATAATGGCACGTTCGGTTACCAGGGATTGCACGGCGTCGCTGACCAGTCTCTCTCCGAAGCCGTCGAGTGCTCTTCGCGCCTCCGCGGGATTGTACAGCTCTTCTGGTGCCGTTATGTTGGCTCGGACCCATGTTTTGGCTACGTCCAGGCGAGCCAGGTAAGGGTGTTTCTGCTGCTGTGCTGGTACGCCTGCTGTTTTCCTAGATGGTTTCTCACGCAGGGGTATTGCAAACGGGGCGCCCGCTAAGAGGTTTCGTCTCCGATAGCTCGAAATACCCGCATTGTTATTATATATCTCGTCAAGCGAGGCCGCCGATGGATCTTCGCGCAATTCAAAAACTTCGTCAAATTGTCCTCTCGTGGCAGGGAGATCCGGCAATTTGGACGAGACGGGAACATCCAGCTGCGTATAGGCCCAGTCTACCACCGTTTCCCAATCATACCCTTCTAGGTCGTCGTAATCAATTCGAGGAACTTCATCCCTGGCGTATGCTTCAATAAACCGTTCATGGAAGTCATTCTGCATTTTGTGTATCTGCAGCCGGTTCCCAGCAAGTATTTGTCTTCCACGCTCCTGCATGATTCCAGCATCATGGTCCGGAAAGATACTTGTCACGATTCCCCAATCAACTAACCTGGCCTCGGCTCCCCCGGTCAAGCATCGGACAACCACTATCGCTGTCATGATTCTCTTATATAATGGATCTGGTACATGTGGGACTTGGATACGACGGGAAGGTACCTTTGCGGTTGGCGTCCGACCGGGCGGCTTTCCTTCCTCCGAAGCAGCCATGTGATCGGTCAATTTCGCCAGACGGCGGTCATTTGGTGGAGCGTCCGCAGCGCGACGCCTGCGTCGTCGCCGTACGACCCTTTCACCGGCCCCCAAGGCAGAATACACGGAAGACTCAGGCCCTCGTTGCTGCAGTGGTGCTGGTGGTGGCGATGATGAAGAAAGCGGCATATTTCGAGCAGGAGTAGGTCGAGTTTCCTCCACGGGGGGACGGCCTCTTCGCTTAGTTGGCTTATCAACGTCGAAACGAACGCGTCCACTTATGGGAACTGTACTATCATCATCGATGGTCTGATTGATATACCGAAGACGATCCGTGCCACTCTCACGGTGGATTTCTTCACTCTGCAGCTCCCATCTGGCGATCGCATCGTTGTCCGAGAAAAACTTGCTCGAGCGCGGGTCATGCTTGGTCGAAAAGTTCGCTTCTTCTTCTCGTGCTTTGGAAAGAAGATCATCCAAAGACTCTGGCAAGACAGAAGAATCAGCGACTTCCTGGTCACGCCTAGTACTTGGTTTGCGAAAGGCTGCTAAGCCAGCATCCGTAGCAAAGGTTCCCGTAGACGCGTGAAATGTCTGCTTCGGATTTATGAGCATTGTATAAGCTGATTCAGGACCAAGAAAGCGTTTCATTCTGCTAATACTGCCCGAAGGTTTCTCTGAAATCCGAACGGTACCTGCTGGCGCCTCTTCGCCAGGCTGAGATCTCTTCGCCGCTCTGGACGCCTTTCGAATATCCATGAGTCGTGTGGTCCCAAATTGTCGATTCGAATCGAAATCGATTCCCATATTGCGTTCTATGTTTTTCAATAATTTAACTGAAGAGGGTCGTGTGCGTCTATTTTCATTCGCCCTAACGTAGCCCGGTTTCTGCTGCAACTGAACCGTCACATCAGTCTCGACTGGAAGAGATGGCCGAAAAGCAGTTCTCTTTCTGCCGCTTCTCAACTCTGCGTCAATCTCGGTATTCGCTGGGAAATAGTATTGAGGCCCCGTTGCAAGCATCTCCCTTTGCATGTTCTTTATCAAGGGATCGTCCGAGCTCATATCAGGCTTTGCTATGATGCTCTTCGTGGTCATAACGCCTTTACTGTCTTTCCCGCTAAAGGTCAATTGTTTGACCTTGCCCGCATCTATCATCTGTTTGGCGACTGCTTTGATTGTGCGCCAGTCTGGCGTCTCTTTACGGTTGGCCTTCGTCCACATAGTTGCAAATGGATACCAGAGTTCTGTGCCCATTGGAAACGCGCCTCCAGCCTTCTCCACGATGCCCATGATTATGTTCCTTCGGAGAAAAGCCACAGAACCTGCGTGTCTTCCTTTTTTGGGTTGCGTCTTCGTTTTGGGTTTTTCGTGGTTGCTCCCAACATCTCGTGGCTCTTCAGTTGGCTTAGTCTTCGCTTCAGCGGTTGCTGTATCTTTTGTTTGTGTTTTCCCGGGTGGTTGGTTCTTTTCATTTCTCGCAATGGGCACAGCAGCATCTCCTTCCTCAAACCTTTCGTTCAACTCATCTTGCTGCTGATTTGGGGGTCCATCTTCTGCATGGCTTGTTTCTCGAATCTCTGGTTCAACGACCGCTGGCGCAGGAGCAGCTGGAGCCTTAGCTCTGTTGGGCGAGTGAGAAGCTTCACGGCGACGCTTTCTCGATGGCCTCTGAATATCGTCTGAATACGAAGCATATGGCTCGGTTGGATTTTCTTGCGAAGCTAACCGTGTTTGGTTATCGTGCAGCCCTCGAGCGTCCTTTTCTGAATTCGCCGCAACCTGCTTGCTACAATTCAACTGCGATGTCCGTCTGCGTTTGAATGAACTCGCCGTGCCAGATTCCTCTTCTGTCCGCGCAGTTGCATGCTTTTCTGGTGTTTTCGTCGTTGCCACGGGAATATCTTCTTCGTCAGGGGTTTTGCGTCGCTCAATCGAGTGTTGCCGACTTGCTTCCCGTGATACACGAGCGATTTTCGAAGCGGATCCAATTTCAACGGGTTCATCATTCGTAAGACTTCTCTTCTGCCCTCTTGGAGAAGCAGGGGTAACCACAGGTGTCTTATTAACAGGTTGCCATTGAGAAGAGGCAACCTCAACCGGCGCCGAGTTCTCAATATCCGTCCTGGCTTCAGCAGCCTTCGAAGCGGCTTCTGAGGCCTCTCCAACGAACCAAGGAAGCGAAGTCAGCCTGGGCGACTTGAAAACTGCAAGCCTGCTGATCCTGGGCCGGCCTCGGCTCTTTCCTGTTGGTCTTCGCCGGCCAAGGGGCGTCATGTACACTCCGGGGTGAGGTCTTTCAATAAGCAGGATCTTGTATTCTGTCCAAGACTCATCAAGGCCGAGAGTCTCGAGTTTCTCCTTCTCAGACATACCCGCCAAGCGCTCATCATCTTCTGTCCTTATACGGGCCGGACGTGTTGTTTTTACCTTAGGTTCATTGATGGGCTCACTGGCGGGCTCATTGGCGGGTCCATCGACGGTATCGTCTACCTCCATTTTTGAGACATCGTCCAATGAGCTATTGCGTTTCTGCTGTGTGTATGCGCCTTTCGACCGTACAGTTGTACGAACTTCAGTGAGACGCTGTGGTGCTTCATCGTTTGCAAGTGAATGGAGTGGGAATATGAGGCCTGGTTAAACCAGATTAGAGAATTAATCGTATATTTAGCAATCGATGCTAAACCTGTGTAATGAGCACTCACCATAGCTTCCATCTTCATATCTCGTTGCTGTGAGATCGCTACTCGTTATGGGGACATGAGATGGTCCAGAAGCTTGCATACACTCGAAGAGAGATGCTTCACCTCCTCTTGGCAGTGATTTCGCTGAAACTGGATAAGGAAGCCCATATTCGTCCAACTTGGGCGTGGCGATGACAGGCGGTACAGATAATTTCGCACTCTTTGCGTCCCTTGGAGCGAACTCGACGGCCTCCCATTGCGTGAGTCCTGAATCAACCAATCGGGCAAAGTTCTGAGCAGAGTACTGCACATAATAGGTGGTCGTCCGTCGGACAGCAACGTCTCTAACTATGGCTAGATGGCGCAGGTGCGGAGGTTGAGAAAGCTGCCAGCACTCAACTGCCCGGGCTAGAAAACTTTCCAATGGCCTGCGGAAGAATCTTCCAAAACATGTATGCATAATTTCCTGTAAAATTGCGAGTTGAGACACTGTAAGCAATCTACATTTGCGTCACTCTTAAGATAAAACACGTTCCATTGGTGTCACGGAACTTACCCAGTTTGTCTTGCCTGATGTCCCTGTACTATCAATAACATCGAACAAAAGATTTTGTATAAGACGATCAGGAGTCCAGATTGGAAGGATACGACCGGATCCCTCAACCGCATCACGCTTGACGGCATCAACGGATTCCGCAAGATTGGTAGACGAGATATCCTTTGTTGCACCTTCCATTGCCAGGTCGTCGTCCTGTTCTTCATTGGCATTATCCACACCCTGTTCATAGTTCACTAATGAATTTATGTCAAATTCAAAAAACATATCAAGGTCTCTCTTCGATGGTTCCCGAATAAACATGATACAAGGATGCAGTTGTGAGTGTGAGTATTGCGACTTGGCCATCACGCGCTTGACAACACCTAGGCGCTCAAACTTGCGGGTCGAGCGGGACAATAGCTTCCACCTCCACCTGTCATCAAACCCGAGAAGTCTTTTCAAATCATCGCGGGCAATAATGCTGTGTTCGCGCAAGATATCAAAGAATTTGTCAAGAAAAGCCTGGATGTCGATCATTATACGATCATATGGCTTTGCCGCGAATTCTTGATTAGCCGGAACCTCTGCCTCGTTGAATATCTGCTTCTGTGAAACAAATCTCCGTAAGGTACACAGGCTCGTCCGCACGGCACTGACGTGCACAATTCTTTTCTCAATATACCCCTTTTGCTGCAGCAAGTCGGTGCGCTTTGGAACAGATCGCTTATCTTGACCACTGAGCTTTGTTAGTTCAGTTTGCAAGATTCCCCGTGATCTGCGCGACGCAATGATGGATAGCAGAACGAATTCTAGTGGTAGCAACTTTGCTTCATCGGGTTCATGGCCAGCGATGGCAAGCCAGGTTCGCTCTTCGGATACATAGACCCGGATTGGAGTGCAGGATGAATCCTCCACAGTAGTTTTGTGTCTAGAATTAGCGGTTTGAGTTTTGGACTCATTGATCTCTACCGCGTCCGCAAGAGACAAATGGTTTCCTTCCTTGTCTTTGCCCACGGAGACCTCTGGGTGTCTTGTCAACCAAGACCAGACCTTTTCCTGAAATCTTCGGTCGACATTCTGGGTTGGCACTGGAGGTGGGCTGCCCTCCGTATGCGCATCCTGCTGGGACTTGGAGTAGAAGGTACTGATGAAAGTTAAAACATTAGACAAAGAGGCGCCTTGGGTTTATGTCAGTTATGAACAGGAGTGCCCAGCCAATAGCAGCATACCTTGATTACCACAGAGAGCAATCTCTGCGAGCAAGAAGTCAACCAAAGCCTGTAAACTTGGAGCCATGGCTTTATGATCTCATGAATGTAGCCTTGCCATATCCTCGTGTTATTGTCTACTTGAGAAAGCAGTTATTAATCGACGTGAGACTTATGAATATGGTAAAGGGACCAGGCCAGGCAAGACGGAAMAAAAAAAAAAAAAAAAAAAAAAAAATTCGACAGCAAGATCTGAGAGGGATCGAACCCGTGGCCAACGGCGAATTTTTTTGACAGTGGATGTACAGACTAAGAAGGCGGTGTGATATGCAGCGCGTGGCGACTGCATTATTAGTAATCGGGCTTAAGAGATTCGGATTAAAAGTTGAAAGCCGAGATCCGAGATCCGAGATCACAAATGTAATACTGCATAAAGTGTGCATATAGAGTTATGCAACATGCATCGTGATATCAAGCGGTTCACAACGGCCGCAAATCTTGCAAATCCAAAGACGATCAGCTTGTTTTAATCGACAGACTGGATCCTGTTTAACTCTCACCGGGTCCACGGAATCTGTTGGAATATGCCGGAATCGACTGGAATCTGATGGAACGTTCGGTGGTTTCGCCATCCTCCTTATCTAATGTAGCAAAGCGCACGGATATAAAAGGGATTTTTCACTTCGCACTAGTTTTAGAGTTTAAGATAAGTTTCACTTTTAGCGTCAATCTAAGAACTCTATTTGCGTTAAGTTCTTCCCGCCGTCTTGGTTATAGTTCATTAGTTATGAGCCCGGCTCGTCTCTTTGCTTAACTTGCTGCGATCTATACTGCGAATTTTTTGCGATTGCGATCCTTGCTTGTAGCTACGACT
>HG983359.1:0-13803 GCA_900006255.1 Xeromyces bisporus
GAGATAGGGGAAAGGGGAACACGGGCTGGTGGGGATTTTAGGGACGGGAAGGGCAGGGGAGGGGTGGGAACTTGGGGAGGTGGACACAACTCCCGCCGAGGAAAAGACCTTACCTGAAAAGAATGGTGAAGAAGCGCATGCCGCTGCAAGGCAGAATCGGTTTAAATTGTGGACGCACCTACATCAACAACCACCCCTACTATCAGCGAAAAGCCTGGTAAGGAATTACAATCTCCACGTCTCGCATGGGCACTCGGGGGGTTACGTGGATGCGTGCAGGAACCGGCCCTCCCTCTTTGATTAAGCCCAAGTAGCAAGCCACGTAAGTGCCCAGGCAATATGTGACAAGAATCCGCGGAGGAAGAAGCGGTTTTCAAGTCATTGCCTCGACTGCAAGGAAAAGAAATATACCTTACCTGATATAAATGATACTGAATGTGTGATGAGATGAGAGATGATGAGACAACGAGACAATCGAGAGATAAGGGAAGGGAAAAAACAGGAAGGAAGAAGGAAGATATGCGGAGAATGAGGAAAAGAGAATGAGTGAAGGAAGAAAGATTCAGAAGGACAGAGCAGGGGAGAGGACCTGAATTTATGCCTTAACCTGCGCCCGGGCCACCTCGCTTAGGACTAGAGTCGTTGACGACACGAAAGAGGCCAGACCAAGATCCATTTGGTGATTCATAGATTCTGAGATGATGACGAAAAAATATACGAGGGTGATGAACCTGCAGGTATGGTGTACTCCCTTACCGATCTACGAACGTTCGAAAAAAAGAATTTGGCACAGGATGTCTGGGATTGTCTCTGAATTTCCGCATGTGAGTGGCGGAAGGAGACGCAGTACCGTGGTTAGTGTAAGATCGTAGGGCGGCAGTAGAGAGTTCGAGCGATCCATGATTCGTGCTGTTACCGATCTGAATCCCTGCATGTGATGGAGGGGTGGAACAAGGAGGCGCAGCAGCAGTGTTTCCTTGGTTGATAGGGCTGTAGGGCGGCAATATAGTTCGAGCGACCCACGGCTCGGGCCGTTGCCGACCGGTGCCCCGCTCGTATCGGTAGATCGCTGATCCCTGCATACCGGTATTGATCGCCGTGCCGTTGTCTCAGGTCTGCCAAGCCCTCTGACGTCCATTGCGAGTAGACCTTGGTCTGGCCTCTGTTATGTCGTCAACGACGCTAGTGCTAAGCGAGACGGCCTGGGCGCAGATTGGGGTATAAATCCAGGTCCTTTCCCCTGCTCCGTCCGTCTGAATCTTTCTTCCTTCAACCACTCTCGCTACTTTTCTCACTCATTCTTTGCCTTTTCCCTCTCTTACTTAGCTTTATTTCCCATCTCTCATTATTTCACCAACCTAAAAGAGTCGTCATCATTGATATCAGGTAAGGTTCATTTCTTTTCCTTGCGGGCAATGACTTGAATTCCGTTTCTTCCTCTACGCATTCTTGTCATATATTGCTCGGGTACCTACGTGGGATGCTGCCTGGGCTTAATTAAAGAGGGAGGGCCAGTCCTTGCACATTCCACGTAAACGGGGGGAGTACCCATGCAAGACGTGGAGATTGTAATTCCTTACCAGGCTCTTTGCTGATAGTAGTGGTTGTTGTTGATGTAGGTTTTTCCACGACTCTGATCGATTCGGGAGCTCTCTGGCAGCTGCAGGCACTTCTTTCTACTTTCCTAGTACGCTTTCATCTAAAATCATCTACAATCATCTAAAGAAATAATTTGGAGTACATACCAGTCTGCATGTACAACCGTGGGTACCCAACAGATCTACGAAAATTCTAGAGCACTTGGCACCGATCGGCAGCGGCCCGAACCATGGATCGATCAAACTCTATATTGCCGCCCTACAGCCCTACGTAATAGAAACACCGCTACTGCGCGTCCTTCTTACACCCCTCCACCACTGATAAAGATGTTGGTTGCGCTTGTGGCCGATTCGTTTCTTTGACCGACGATTATCCCCATCTGAGACAACCAACATTATCCCGCATTGACGTCAACGACTGAGTCTCGCGGCGTTTGACCCGTTCGAGAGATCTCGGGTTCCAGTTTGGCCGGAATTGCTAAAAGCGTCTAGGAAGAAAAGAATAGGGCTAATAAAAAGCACCCAGGTAATAGCTATCGTATTGATAGGCGTGCCCCATCTGCCCAAAGTAAACGGTCCCTCGATCCCTCGATGAACCTCACCTTGGACTTGTACAGCTGGTGGGCGAAAATGACGGATACGTATGAGATGTCGAGAGCCGGGGCGTGACGTTGAAAATGGCCGTTGCGGCCGGCGAAATAATGACTATAGCAATTGAATAAGAATACATAAGAGGACTCTCAACCTGTGAGAAAGATGAAGTATAATTGATTGGGATAGCTATGTATAGCAATCTAGCAGTCATCTCCTACCGTATGTGAACGGCAGGAGGTCGCGTGCATTCATGCGACGGGGTGGAGACCTAAAAAATCAGGCACTCTCACGACACAATGCCCAGGAATTATCGTAATAATGTCCGTGCTTTTTATTACTGTAACGTAGGGCTGAGACATGGTGGGTCCGGCCCGCGATGACATCACGACGCCGAGAATTAAGCTTTTCCTCCACATACGTCAACACGTAGACCTTGTTCTCGAACTTCCAAAGTGCAGGCGGCCGCCGAATACATACGTCAACGGGCAGATCCATAGAAACTTGGACCCTCCCGAGACCCACCGAGCACAGCCCTGTGGTAAGTTTGAGCGAAGTTGGTACGCGGATTACGGTACTCTTCCGGGACATTCGCAGCGTTCTTGTCGCTGTAACCCTAACCAAACATAACTAATTCTACGGAGTTCGTACTTCTCAGTACCTAGCCGTCCGTTTCTCTAGACGATTTCACCACCTACGTAGCTTTTCGTCAAGATACAGTCCTAACCTTTCAATACCGCCCACCGCTTTCTTGTGACTTCCCCGTTTCCTCTTGTCACTACACTCTCAGAAGTCTTGTAGGCAAGTCTATGATCTGGGCAATGAGTAACGATGAGGCTGTGTATGTAGAAATACTTAAATATACGTACCAAGGAACGGTTCTGGAATAGACTTCCGGTCCCTGGCAATATTACAGGGAACAAAACGATTCGTTATACGGTTATTACGCAGTGTTGTAAGGACGCGGAAAATTACTCCGTTTTGTTAGCGTTATTGCTGCAAGATGTCAAATTTTACCGTAATGCCTTTTTATTACTGTAACGTAGGGCTGAGACATTGTGGGTCCGGTCCCGCAATGACATAATGACACCAGGAATTAAGCTTTTCGTTCCATTCCCTGCAGCTGTCATATCGGCAATTGCATTGTGGATCTTTTTCTTCGAGTTCTCGATTTTATCTACAGAGCCCAGGCAACAAGGCGATTGGCTTATTGCAAAATGGCACCCTATAAGAAGTACTCCCTGCTCACTATTGTGGTCTACAGCTCGTGTTCTCTACACTCCACGCAGTACTCACTCGTCCTTTTATCCCATAATCAGCTCCTCTACACGATTCTACTACAATTACTTCCCTATCCTTCAAATTCTACCACTCCAAAATGCAGCCTGATATTATTAAGCTCGCCGACGGCTTTTTCTTTTCTTCATATTCTGCGTCGTCGCTCTCCTTCCCACCGACTCCCCCGGTATCTTTGATCTCAGAGCCCTCCGGCAACGAGGGCAACAGGCACAAAAAAATTTTCATCAACCTCCCACTAAATATTTCTCTCTCTCCATCCCATTTCAACGAAGCCCTCGGGGAACATTTCAAGTCTGACCATTCCGGCCACCGAGGTTCGCAGTGCGCTACCGACAACACTACTATTAGACTCGACCCTTCTCAACTTCCTCCCTTTCTTCAAAACCTAATTAAGCCGCTGAGCAACGGACTTTGTAATACCAACGTTCATACCGAGAAAGAAGGTCTTTTATTACTTCTCTTACTACCTGATTCACAAGAACATCAGACATCTCCTCCCACATCTAAGGACTTCGCTGATGTATTTTCTGAGCGAGCTTCCGATAACCTGCCTTTTCTACGTGCGCAAAATGACGGTAATAAATTGGGGAATGGCTACAAGCCGAAAAACGCCAACGAATATCGCGCACTTTTTGAGCAAGCGCCACACGAGCTAGAGGCTGCACGGAAGCGCATCTTGGATAATATTTCCAGGAACTTCAATGGTCCAAGCTCATCAACAAGCGCTTTTTCAATTTCGACGGCACGAGAGCCCGATGGGGGATTGCGGTCTAATGTTGAGTACGGCAAATTAGATGCGGTATCCCAGAAGGACCCCATGTCTTTGATCGACGAGTTATTAGAATGGTGGAGTCAAACTTGATTTCACAGATTCGGATCTTTGACAATTGATTGGAAATCTTTAGCTTGAGGTAGGGACATTTGTGTCAAACGAGGGTTCAAACAGAAAGGCGATAATGATACTAATTGATATATTATTGATATGCATCAATGGGATATACGGAGTACGTAAATTGTCTATTATCATACCTTCATTCGTTCATATGTTTTCTGCCTTTATTTATTCTCAACCTCCATCTCCACATGATGTCGTCTCGTTTGTCAAGCAACAGGAATAGTTCTTATATCAATCCAACCATTATCTTGGTACGGGGTATCGGACGATTGTGCAGCCTGTGTTGTCGGGCTCGAGCTAGGGTCGGCGGCGATAAGTTGAGCCATTGCAACTCGGCAAAATATTGAAATGAGGTTGAGGTTGAAGTTCATATTGCTGGTAGCCTGGGGTACTGCCGGTGTATTTGTAGCTCGCGATACGTTAATTGAAGAGAACAAATGAGTCTACTGAACTCCCCTATATTCATTGTCACGTGACAGAAAGCGAGCGTGGTCAGGTGATCCACGCTAACTAAACTAGGAAAGAACTTAAGTGACTAATCCACCGTTTGGTTATTTTGACCTCTCTTCAGAAGCAGCACCTCCTGCCTCAATCCCCCCTCCAACCCGTCGTCATTGTCGATAATACCGCTCGGACAAAACTGATGCCCGGCCACCATTGACCAGTTTCGTACATCATGGGCATCCTGCCCGGAGCCGGCCTGCGAATACTTCACCAAAGGCTTCTCCTGTAATTCCTTGAGGGCTCGGCATTACGACACAGCCCACGCAGGAAACCCACACGCCGTCCCGTGCCCGGAGTGTAGGTCGGCTTGGAGCACAACCAGTTTGTCGTCGAGTATAATTCGATTCCGAATTTCAGCTCCCTAACCACTAAAGTTTCGGTGAAGCATTCTGCGAAGCCATTTCATTCGACCGCTACACCGGAGCGATGGCACGCACGCCTTGGTCATTTGAGTGATGACTTAGTCCAAAAGCTTGAGCAGGCAGTTGACGGAACCGCAGTAGTTGAAGGTGGTCAGTCAGCTCCGAAAGACGCGTGTCAGACCTGCAAGCGTGCGTGGGCAAGAGCGATATGGAGAAGAGAGCATCTGACGCGGAGACCCAGTTGCAGGGGGCTATCGCGGACAGGCAATCCTTGCGCGAGCAATTAGCCAGTGCAAATGCTGAACTACAAGGCATACGCGCTTCTTTAGCTGATGTCCAGGTAGACCGCGATGAGCTCCGAGAACAGCTCGACAACGTACAAGATCGCGCCGACGACGCACATAGATTTGATTTAGAAAAGGTTGAACTTCGCAAGACTGCCCTACGCCTAGAAAACGAGTTGTCGGTTCGTTCGGTGTGCCTCGTGCTTCCCATGCAGAGAATGTGCCGATGTCGCGCAAGTCGCGCAGCGGTTCGTCCGCTGCCCTGCTTGCACGGGATGCTTTCAATGCCAGCAGATCCAGAGGAGCCTGGAGCCAGCGCAGGAACCCGTCGTGCCAACCCAGGCCAGCACCCCGCAACCCCCGCCAGGCCCTGTCCGGTCTACGCCACCCCAAACGCAGGGCCAAAGCCAACGAATGCGCGAGTGGCCCGCCGTCAAGCAGCTGAGGGCAGTTGGGGAAGGATGGCGAAACAGGTGCTGGACTTGCGAGGTTAGAAGGGTCAAATACGACCCCAGCATCGAAACCAACCACGACCTCTATAGTTGCCCAGCACCCGAGAAGGAATGGGCGAAGTTGTGGGCCGTGACCTTTCGCAAGGTCAGGTATGAGCAATGGGCAGCCTGTCACTTCTGCCATTTCCCCAGCGACGTGTGCACCAAGCATACAAAGGACCCGGCGAAATGTGAGTTTCGGGATGTGCTCATCCCATTGATGGCCAGGATGTTGCATGGCCCAGCGGAGGTTAGGGAATTAACACAAGATGTGTGGTAGGGGTGGTTGATGGAAAAGGGCGTTAGACAAGAAGACTCCGACTACGAACGTGCGGTCCGTGCCGTTTTGGGGAAGAGGTGTAGATGGCAAGGCATCAAGTGCTCGAGATTGAGAGATGACAAGTCATCCCTCACGGGGGCGAAAGAGTCTTTTGAGAAACAGCTCAACTCGGAGATAGAGCGGTCCACCGAAGAAGAAAGCCGGCTATCGACCGAGATTGATCAACTTCAAGACAAGCTGTTTGCTCTGTCTAATGGAAGGGACAGAGAACTCACATCAGCGAGAAGCAAGGTTCAGCGTCTTGAGAGACGTGTCCGCGACGTCGAGGCTCTTCTTGAGCAACAGCCGTCGACAGAGAATGAAGTATCGGTCAGGAATGCAGAACTGTCGTCCCTTCGCACCCAAACAACTTTACGGGTGCCCTATGCAAAGACCGGCGATACCGTGGGAGGTTATATACTTTGACATTGTGTTCATGGAGACATCACTCGAGGGGAAGCAACATGTGAACGATAGCCAACTCCGTGCGGAGGTGACCGGTAGCAAGACACAAGAACAGAACGGGCCAGCGGAGTAGGCAGGTGGTTTCCTCACCGGAATTGCACGTTCGTTACGCATTGAGGCATGTCTCCCGGCAGATCTGTGGCTCTACGCTGTTCAACATGCTGTCTTGTTATTGAGGCAGTGATGAAAGACGACATACGGAAGGATGAGAGAGTCCTCAGTGAGGGACTAACGACGCCTTAAGCTCCAGCGCAGTCACCCGAGGGCGGAGATCGGCTATTTGGTTGGCTATCAGGCCACGAATATATACAGAGTCTGGATACCTTTCACGACTCGAATAGTGGTCTCCCGAAACGTTGTTGTTGATGAATCAAGGGGATATGATCCTAACCAGCCAATCCGAGTACAGCAGGACCGTGCCGAGGAAATCTATGAGGTACCCCGACAACCAGAATTTACTCAACGACCAATATCCAGTGACGAGGACAGTGACATGCTACCATGATGAAAGACGGCATACGGAAGGATGAGAGAGTCCTCAGTGAGGGATTAACGGGATGGTATTGGAACTATCTATGGGAGATGTGTGCTATATACTGTGAGCAAGAGCTCGGTTGGTCAGCCAATGACAGGCTCGTGCTGGAACCCTAACTGAGCCCAAGTTGACAGGCGGAGACCGACCCGGAAACTTGACCGGAAAACACCGTATGAGGTAGTCAATGGCTGGGCAGGAACTGTTAAAGTGCAATTTGGGATCGGATCGACTTCATCAATCGGGTCAGTCACGCTGAACACTCCCATTGGACAAATTGAGTTTCATATCGTGGAGGCAGACACGCCTTTCCTTCTATGTCTGCGAGATATGGATACCCTAAGGGTTCATTACAACAACTTGGAGAATGTCCTCGTTCAAGGAAACACGAGGGTACCGGTGATTCGACGATTCGGGCACGCATTTATGCTCTGGGAGGAATCATCATTGTCAACCTTCTTGCTTGATTCCCATTGCTTCCTAAGTCAGCCAGAACTCCGGCAACTGCACCGCGACTTCGGCCGACGCTCTCTTGACCGCGGGGGCTCTATTGGCAATGGTCCTAGGATATGACGCCTGGAGCATCTACCATATGTGGATTCCGCAGGTACACTCTAAGAAAAATCATTCGGGCGCGTGATGTTGCCTTCGAGGAGGACAAGTTCTTCGACCTACAAAGCCACTGCCTACACTTAATCAGGGTCTTATAAAATCTGTCCAAGGCATTGCATACCTACCACCTCCGGATGAAGAACAGCTAGGGACAACACAGAGTCAATTGCCAGCGCCTAGTGGAGGGGGTGGAGGTTCACGAATCTTTGATGATGAAAATCCTTTGAAAGATGAGCAGGATACTGGTGGAAGACAAGAGTTTGGTGAAAGACCTTCGGAGAACGCGTCACGTGCGCAGCACGGCAAGAAGAAGAAGAGACCATCCTGCTACAATTGCGACAAACCAGGTCACTTTGCAAGAGATTGTCCCTATGAAAGCAGAAGTGACGACGACTCTGACGATGGAGGCAGGAAAGACTCGGGGACCCAGGAAGACGTGTACAACCGGAACTGGAACAGAACCAGAGAGTGGACCCAGCGTATTCCTTTACGCCTGAAGGATCCCCTCCTGTTCCACCACAAAATCCTACTGACACATCCTCTTCTCCGGTTTTAGCTGACCAACCGGAGGAAGCACAAGGCCTAGATGTAACGGGAGGCGCCGACGGACTGCCGGTACACCATGCTGCTGACACGGAGTTCCAGACACCACCCCAGCAGACGCCTCCCCAAGATGAGCTTACTCTAGGTGTACAACCGGATCATTCTGAAGTCGCCGTGCCAACTCCCCGGTCGATAGAGGACGACCGTGATGAGCCTTTACCCGATCATATTGTCCCTACGCACCTAGATCAGTGTGCGAAGACGAAAGTGGGATGAGGACGGAGGATGAGAGCACTTGAAAGAGGGAATAGCGGGATGGTATTCGGACTATCTACAGAGGAGTGTGCTATATATATGCAGCGAACGAGGGCTCGGTAGAGTAGCCAATGAGAGCGAGTGCTGGAGCCCTAACTGTGGAATACCCGATTTGACAATCAGTTCATGGTGGATGCTTCGCCGTCAGTCCTGAGACCAACCATATTGTCCCGGCCAACTGTGACCAGTCAATGGCGGATACTGCGCCGAATGAGGTCGTACCATATCATCGGGAACTGGATGAGCACCAGCGGGCAGAGTTCCTAGAAGAGGAACGTCTCATGAACAGGATCCACAGCCGATAGACTGCGACAACCGGCAGACAGTCACAGCCATGGTCCGCGATACTCCAATACAAACACGACTGAGACACCTCGACATACAGAATTACTGGTTACGGCAAGAACACCGCGAAGGTCATCTTGAGATTTGCTGGGCACCTACAGACTCTATTGTTGCTGATGGTCTCACCAGGCCTCTCTCCTGATCGTCACCGTCGTTTCATATATCTTTTGGGATTGACTAACATAAGGACGCTTCTTCCTTGACTTTTGACTCTTGTCATCTTTGTTCTCTCGGATAACTATGTCTATCATGTTATCTACTTTTACCCAGGCCTCGTGGGATCTGGGACACGTCGCGGAAATATTCAGGTCGGCTAGGACTGTGGTACTGAGGGCATGAAAATCGAACGGTCCGGAAAGTCCATCCGTATTAGCCAGGAAGCCTATTTCGACAAGATTCTCCGACAACATGACAGCCACAACGACGACAATCATCGCACCAATCCTACCCCAATGGCGGAGAACATAATTTTGGGAAGAATTCAAGAAGGGGCGGAAGATGCTACTGACATGAGCAGTTACCAATCTGCAGTAGGCTCACTCATGTACGCAACGACGATGACTCGACCTGATATAGCCCAAGGCATCAGCACTCTGTCAAGATTTCTTTCTCAACCCATGGAGCCACACCGAAATGCCGTGAACCGCGCATATCACTATCTTCGCGGGACAAAACAATACGGCATAACCTACCAAGGAACGAACGAGTTACGTCTCTACGGTTACTCCGATGCGTCGTACGCAGCGTGTCCAGACACTCGCCGTTCGACCTCCGGATACATCTTTTTTCTTGCCGGCGGCCCAATATCATGGAAGTCAAAACGCCAAAACGCAGTCGCTCTCTCATCTACCGAGACAGAATATATTGCCCTTTGCGAAGTCGGAAAGGAGGCAGTATGGCTATCCATCTACTAGGATCGAAGGGCATCGGCAAMAATRCGTCACCAACACCAATTTGCTTACATGGCGACAATAGCGGCGCGATCCAACTTACWGAGAATGCAACTTTTCRTGAACGGACAAAACATATTGATGYTCGGTACCATTGGATTCGCGACCAAGTTCGCACTGGAACCATAAAAATCGATTACCAACCTGGATCTGACTTAGTCGCCGACGGACTTACAAAGCCTCTTGGTCGTGTCAAGTTTAAGAGTTTCGTCAAACGACTCGGTATGACTTCGCATCTTGAGAAGGAGGATCGTGACATAACGGAAGAGGCAGCAACTACTGCTTGAGGGGCGTGTTAAGATCCGATGTATCGGAACTTTGCAAGCACTAGTTGCTGCAACAACCCTGACGCCCGATGCATGAAGGACCAGGATGTTCTGTCTGATTGATTGCTTTATGTGTGTCTTATGTATGCCGCTCTTTGTGTTTTACGCTATGACAACARTATGTTGAAGGTGATAGAGAGATATAGGGGGWCTATGCTCGTGTATCTTAGAAAAATTATCGGTCAGAAATCCCAATCTCCTGTCAGTATACTTTTTCCTGAGAGCTCCCCGATTTTGGTGAGATCAGGTACATCTGATCTTAACAGTTTTTACAATTTGGTAGACGTTGGTAGACGCTGGTAGATGATGGTAGATGATGATAGATGATGGTAGATAAATGTCAATAGATCAATGTTTTAGATGTTTTTTTAGATGTTTCTCTGTAGATTGAAGAACTTGCCTGGGAAGCAGAAAGAATTGCATGCAGCTGCAAGTGTGATTCTGAATCAATCAAAATCGTGAACAAACCTACATCAACAACCACCCCTACTATCAGCAAAAAGCCTGGTAAGGAATTACAATCTCCACATCTCACGCGGGCCCCCCGTTCATGCTAGACCCTTCGTGGAGACTGTCATCACTTACTACCTTCGCTTACTGCCAGTCCAATGTATTTAGCTAGCCGGTGGACAAACCGACAACCACACAACAGTACAACTATCCTAGCGAAACAGACCTCCTAGAGGTCATAGGGCAGCCAGGGCTAATAACTTTTAGGAGGCCTGGATCCCTAGGACAGTTGTATTGTGGTGTAATCGGTGGTTTGTCTACCGACTAGCCAAATACACTGGGCTGGCAGTGAACGAAGTGGTATGAGATGACAGACTCCATGAAGAGTCTAACAGTACACGCGGATACTGCAAGGACCGGCCCTCCCTCTTTGATTTAGCCCAAGCAGTAAGTACCCTGGCAATATGCGACAAGAATCCGTGGAGCAAGAAGCGGAGTTCAAGTCATTGCTTGTAAGGAAAAGAAATAGACCTTACCTGATGTTCATGATTGACAGACATGCATTTATTGCCATGCTAGCCTTCATCGTTGACCCGGTCGCTCTAACGATGAACCTAAATAGATGTTGGGTAGCCCATTGAAGGGCGCACACCTGTGACACTGAGAATGAACCTACACCGACGCTGGGACGACCAACCATAGTTCCCGTGTCAGCACGATGCCTGATAAGGACTTGTTCCGAGAAGCCCAGGATAAAAAGGAAGGCCTTACCTGATCTTGATATGCTTGAAGGAGCAAACAGGGCCTGCAATGTCGGTGTTAAATTCTTTTGACCTACATCAACGACCCACCCCCCAAGTTCCACTATCAGCACAAAGTCTGGTAAGGATTTACATCTCAACTCGAGCAGGAATTTTTTCTTTCTTTTTTTCTTTTTTTCTTTTTTTCTTTTTTTTTCTTTTTTTTTTCTTCTTTTGTTTTCTCTTTTGTTTTCTCTTTTTMTTTTTTTTTKSKKGGGTAAACARAGACTTGGGTGGACCGGGGAGATAGGGAAAAGGGGAACACGGGCTGATGGGGATTCTAGGGACGGGAAGGGCAGGGGAGGGGAGGGAACTTGGGGAGGTGGACACAACGCCCGCCGAGGAAAAGACCTTACCTGAAAAGAACGGTGAAGAAGTGCATGCCGCTGCAAGGCAGAATCGGTTGAAATTGTGGACGCACCTAAATCAACAACCACCCCTACTATCAGCAAAAAGCCTGGTAAGGAATTACAATCTCCACGTCTCGCATGGGCACTCGGGGGGTTACGTGGATGCGTGCAGGAACTGGCCCTCCCTCTTTGATTAAGCCCAAGCAGCAAGCCACGTAAGTACCCAGGCAATATGTGACAAGAATCCGTGGAGGAAGAAGCGGTTCAAGTCATTGCCTCGACTGCAAGGAAAAGAAATATACCTTACCTGATATAAATGATACTGAATGTGTGATGAGAGATGATGAGAGAACCAGACAATCGAGAGATGGGGGAAGGGGTAAAACAGGAATGAAGAAGGAAGATTTGCAGAGAATGAGGAAAAGAGAATGAATCAAGGAAGAACGATTCAGAAGGACAGAGCAGGGGAGAGGACCTGAATTTATGCCTTAACCTGCGCCCGGGCCACCTCGCTTAGGACTAGAGTCGTTGACGACACGAAAGAGGCCAGACCAAGATCCATTTGGTGATTCATAGATTCTGAGATGATGACGAAAAAATACACGAGGGCGATGAACCTGCAGGTATGGTGTACTCCCTTACCGATCTACGAACGTTCGAAAAGAGAATTTGGCACAGGATGTCTGGGATTGTCTCTCAATTTCAGCACGTGAGTGGTGGAAGAAGGAGACGCAGTACCGTGGTTAGTGTAAGATCGTAGGGCGGCAGTATAGAGCTCGAGCGATCCATGGTTCGTGCTGTTGCCGATCTGGATCCCCGCATGTGATGGAGGGGTGGAAGAAGGAGGCGCAGCAGCATTGTTTCCTTGGTTGATAGGGCTGTAGGGCGGCAAAATACTCCGTACATTGTAAAGTTCGAGCGACCCACGGCTCGGGCCGTTGCCGACCGGTGCCCCGCTCGTATCGGTAGATCGCTGATCCCTGCATACCGGTATTGATCGCCGTTGTCTCAGGTCTGCCAAGCCCTCTGACGTCCATTGCGAGTAGACCTTGGTCTGGCCTCAGTATGTCGTCAACGACGCTAGTGCTAAGCGAGACGGCCTGGGCGCAGATTGGGGTATAAATCCAGGTCCTTTCGCCTGCTCTGTCCGTCTGAATCTTTCTTCCTTCACTCACTCTCTCCCTACTTTTCCCACTCATTCTTTGCCTTTTCTCTCTTAGCTCCAATTCCCATCTCTCATTATTTCACCAACCCAAAAGAGTCGTTATCATCGATATCAGGTAAGGTTCATTTCTTTTCCTTGCGGGCAATGACTTGAATTCCGTTTCTTCCTCTACGCATTCTTGTCACATATTGCTCGGGTACTTACGTGGGATGCTGCTTGGGCTTAATCAAAGAGGGAGGGCCGGTCCTTGCACATTTCACGTAAGCGGGGGGAGTACCCATGCGAGACGTGGAGATTATAATTCCTTACCAGGCTTTTTGCTGATAGGGGGTGGTTGTTGATGTAGGTTCGTTCACGATTCTGATTAATTTAAAATCTCACTTGCAAGCTGCAGCTGCTCGCACTTCATTACCGTCTTTTTTAGGTAAGGTCTTTTCCTCGGCGGGCGTTGTGTCCACCTCCCCAAGTTCCCTCCCCTCTCCTCCACTTCCGTCCCCTTCCCACCCTCTCCTTAGAATCCCCATCTGCCCATTCCCCCCTTGCCCTTCAGCTCCCCAGTCCACCCAAGCCCTTTTTTGCCCAAAGAAAAAAAGAAAAAAAGAAAAAA
>HG983359.1:22597-49328 GCA_900006255.1 Xeromyces bisporus
AAATGGTTGTAGAATAATGCTCAGGCAAAACCGAGCAGGTGACGAAGTCGGCGATCGTTGTTTGTCTTGTTTGCAGTTCCTCTCCTTGCCAGACAAACGAGACAAACTGCTTCTTCATTTTTTCTCTCTTCCACATACATAATACTGTTCTGGTCCTCATTAAGACGATGAGAATTTCCTATCTACATCGGTATGATATATAAACTACTTATTGACTGCTACCAGTAGGACCGTCTCGAAAACTAGATCATGCTTCATATGAAATTCAGGAGATGAAAAGCCGAACAGAATCCCACAGCTGGAACAACCCAATGCACTTGCGCCCATGCATATACCCATGTCGTTAACCAAAATCGCCATTCGTCGAGGTCTCTTAAAGAGAAACCCTTCATCCATCGTTCTGAATTCGCCCAGGAAAGTTGGTTAGGGAATTAATAATCTCTCGCCCTCGTCTCCCAGAGACAAAACCCAATCCCTCCACTCCTGCCAGTCCGCATAAGTTGCGCTGGCACGAAGACCCCGATATTTGACTGACCGGAAGTCCGATACCTGCTCCCAAGGCTTGCCTGCGTTGGAGGCATTGCTACTCCCCCTCAGGAGTCTTCTGGTCACGCCTCCGCTAGTCGCACTCCAACCGGCTTTGCGCATCAGGCTTTCCAAGGTTTCTTCTTTAGTCCAGCCCTGCTCAACGGGAACATCTGGAAGGTATGTCGCGCCGTGTCGTCTGCCGCGATGTATGAAGGAGATACGCAGCCCATGTGTTCCGAGATTCCAGTCCATGGGATCCGTGCAAGGTTCGAACGATCCCAGCAGGGTCAAGGAGCAAGCCAAGGAGGGCAGAAGGGACTCAGGAATCGGCGCAAATCGACTGTCTTCAAACGCTCTGTTTTGAATTAGAATGCTGAATAAGGCAACAACAGCTTCCGACACCACCGATGGGAGTATACGTACGAAATGAGGGCATATGATCGCAGACCATCAGAGAGTTCCTGCGACTCAAACGTGCCGATGCAACCACGAAGAGACTTCCTGTTTTTCATCACTGTATTCCACGTCACAAAAAGTGGATGATGTCGACTCTTTGGTCTTTGAGAACTTAACGCTGGTGCCTCTGACGGCGGAGAGGCAACAGTTGGGGTCGTCACGGCGGTCGAATTAGACGATACGGACTTGTTCGATGTCGAGGATGGCGTGGTAGCTGCACTCGAGGATTCCGACGACAATTCGCTCTGGAGACGGCTAATGCTGGGAAGCTTAAGAGTACCGGGTCGAGCATCTCTTGTTGATGAATTGCCATCGACATCGCCGCTTTGGTAATCTTGTTCGTCATCATCGTGCACGGTATGCTGGCTCCGTTCGTTATCCTCCTCAGCTGATTCTAAGTCGTTTTTGTCCTCAATGGTGGCAAGTTTTTTCGTCTGCTCATATTGCTCCCAAAGGTCTTCTATAACCTCGAGATCGGCAGGCTCACGGTCTTCGAAAGAGGCGGCAAGACACTCGAAGCAATAGAAGCACTGGGCTCGGCTTGCCATTATCCGAGAATACAGCAAAAGTGCGATATCTTAGCTATGCTTCTTTGAACCGTAGGAGGGTTATCTGGAATAGAGTCTTCAGACGTCAGCAATAGACAAGTCAGGTGGTATGAGCGAATGAATGACCGTGAGTTTCGGCGAAAATAAGGTTCCACGAAGATAAATTGCTGAGGTAGACTTTGGGATCCTGAAACAAACACGGCACAGTACAGTTCAATATACCTTGATTTATGAGGACTCCGACGAAACCAGCAGCGCCCAGCACCGTTTGAGAGGGAAGTCCTGAGAGAAGGGAAAGTGAGGAGACTTGGAGTCCGATGACGGCTCGGAATTGATAAGATAATCTAGATCTCACGTGATGTTTTACAGTACATTACAATACACATACCTGTCAAGACTCAATAGGCGACTCAGATCTCAGCAGACGACAGGTCCGAACTCTTCTTTATGATGACTCGGTCCTGTTCGCCGAAATGGCAAGAACCTATTTCTTGTCTACAGTCTTGACAACGTATCTTGTTCGTACTGTTCGAAGCTGCAAAGCTTTCGTCGGTAAAAATGTCGCTGGGTGAGCCACCGTGCAGTTGATCGGCTTGGTTCGGCCTTGTCCCGGACTCGTCAGTCGTCTTGACCATAGGCTCGAGACGTGCCACGTACATACTATGATAGGTAGTGCTAACTTAGCCTACCTAATTATTGATTATCAAAGTTGAGCGCAAGAGGCTCTGTTGCAGGCCGATCTGGATGATGATGAGTCGATGACAGACCGCGCCGGCCGGTTCGGAACGACGACGAGATTCCTTCGAATCCAGTCATTTGTGCACACTGGCACTGTACCAGCTGGACCTGCTCCGGTCGAAGCGGTATCTCTCAACAATAGGATAATGATTTTACCGTTGACTTCCTCGTCAGAAGGTGGAACTGCCAAGAATACTGCCATTTTGTCGAAGGTGGAGGTATCATAGGGCAGAAGTTTTAACCGAAGATTCATACCCTCGTCTATTATTCTGCGCGACCTATGGGCCATTCAAGCTATGATACGGAAGATGAAGCCACGAAGTTAGAGCACTGAGCAGTGGAAAAGAAAGATTGTTGGAAAATGAGGGTCTTCAAAAGCTCAAGTCGTCGTCGTTATGGAGTACCGGTAGGTACTGTTTGATCAAACCGACCCAAGCGAGAGTTGAAACTCAAAACCAGAAGTCTATGAATAGTATCAATGTCATGGGGAAGGAGCTGGCCCATAGGTTCTTGGCTTCTTCCTTTTACCTTCCCTTGCGCCTTCATTTTAGATATCTCAGTTATCCTTTCTGAAATGGCACGTTCGAGATTCCATTGCTGTCTGCGAAATACAGTATGGTACTCTTGTTTTCACTGTTATCCCTGGGACTTTTAACACCAACGCCTGGCAATGCTGGAACCGGCGAAAGTGAAGACTTGATGTCTTTTGTTTCGGTTTGCCAGCCCTACGGATCCTCACATCGTTGTGCTGGCTAACACAACACCTGACAGCGCCCCGATATTAGGGCTCCCACGTTTCATGTCACCCACCATAACAAGGAGCTCATCAGTCCTGGATACTGGTTTGTGGCGCCATACCCTTCTATGGCACCGGAGCCGCGCGAGAAGAAGTGGTCTCCGTGCCAGATTGGTCCGCATATTTATGATAACGACGGGGTATGTAACATGCGACTCGGATTCATACGAGCGATGGCATTGAACGTACATACCATAGTAATGGGGAATCGATGAAACTAATTGGATCTCCTTCTTATCTTTTACGTTCAAATGTTTCTTAGTCACTTGTCTGGTCCGGTGCTTGCCTATGGGATAATCGCAACGTCTTCGACTTCAAAGCTGTCGATCATATTGACAACAGCGCACAGCGCCATCTCACCTTTCTTGTACAGCATGACTTCGAAGATGACGGGCTCCAGGGTGCCGGTGTCATCCTGGACCAGAAGTACTCCCAGCAATATTTCACGCCGGTCGTTAACGACTTGTGGGAATTCAATATCCACGAATACAATGTCCTTCCCGGTGGAAAGTCGGCGCTTGCTTGTGCGTACCGTAGTGAATGGCTAGACCTTGAACAAATCGGGATGCCTGGACAGAAAGGCATGGTTTTAACGGGTGGTATCCAGGAAATGGATGTCGCTACCGGGAATATTCTGTTTGAGTGGCGTGGGTTGGACCATGTACCATTATATGATAACACCAAAGGCATGCCAACTTCGCCCCCAACTGGTTCTCTCGGATGGGATTATATGTAAGTGCTCCTCGCATAAACACACGTGGATGGAGTGTTTGGGTGGTTGCTCATCAAAGCTATTAGCCATCTTAACTCTGTCGACAAAAACTCAGATGGAGACTATCTCGTCTCCGCGCGATTCACAGACGCCGTATATCTTATTTCCGGTAAAGACGGTCGGATCATTTGGACTCTGGGAGGTCCTAATTCCACTTTTGTCCAAGATTTCAACTTCTTCCGGCAGCATGACGCACGGTTTATCAAGCACAATGAAACTCATACCATTATATCGCTTCTCAACAATGCTTCGGACGAGGACATGCGAACGGAGGATGTTTCGTCGGCGATGTACGTTCTCCTCGATCGCACGGCGTCCCCAATGCAGGCGAGCTTAATCGCACGGTACAACCGCCCGGACAACGCCCTGTCTCGACTACGCGGCAACGTTCAGACGCTACCCAATGGCAACGTCTTTGTTGGCTGGAGCGAACAAGGCTACCACAGTGAATTTTCCTCAAACGGCTCGTTGGCAATGGAGGCCCGGTTTATAACCACCCGCTACTCGAGCTATCGGTCATACAAATCCGAGTGGACAGGCAGACCAAGTGAGCCTCCAGCGCTCAAATCCTTCGTTTACGGCACCAGCGTCGAAGACGCCAGCACAGTCGTCTATGTCAGCTGGAATGGAGCGACAGATGTTGCCTCATACCGGTTCTTCGCCAAGAAAGAAGAACACAAGCCATCTGTTCCGATTGGAAGTGTGGAGAGATCCGGGTTTGAATCCATGTTCGTCGTGAAGGGCTACCTGGATTGGGTGTCTGCAGATGCTCTGGATTCTGATAAAAATGTCCTCGGTAAATCAGACATGAAACGCACCGTCGTACCAGAAGCTTTGCTTTCGACCAATTTCAAAGATGGACAGCTCATACCTCAGGAACCAACCCCCGTGCATACCGGCGATTCCTTCCGCGACAGACTTGCTGCGTATTGGGACTTTAGTGGTGTCCTGCCAGTCATCGAGTACTTGGTTTTCTTCTTCATCCCGTTTGGTGTTCTTGGGGGCTGTTTAGTGAGTCTCATATATAGCCTTATACAGTGTCGGTGTCAAAAAGAACGAAAATATGAAGAGGTTCCTCGCCATGAAGACGTTGAAGGTGAAGGAGAGGGTGGTACGGAGATGGATCGTCTCGCGCCAAGTTAGCGCTCTTGGGGGTCTTTATATGACACTGATACTACGAATTCGATTGTCCAAAGCCGCTGCGAAAGTTGCAATACTGCGTGTTTGTATGTAAGGATGTAAGGCCATAAGTAAAATACCTACCACACTCCAGCAAATGCACACATCGATCACATTTTTTTCGTTTTAAAGGCACGACTGGTCACATAGAGTCATAGACTATTCTGAATGGCCTGCCCTTAAGAATGACTGCTATGGAGATAGGAGAAGACCATTCACGCGTCGCTAGCTGGAGTCGACTTTGCTTGGCTCCTCTCAACTATCTCTCGCATCACAGAGCCGATGACGACGAATGGCTGGATATACGGAGGCGTGCACCATAAGTTTCCGTGTCCTGCTAAGGTCTGGGTCTCCGAGACTTCCAGAGTTGTCCTTTATCCCAACTCTCCCACACGCCACCAAGTCTCCAGGATGTCGGAAACGCTACTGGTCAATCGTTGAGTTGATTCTACAAATCTGACAACCATAACGTATCCAAAAGACAATGATGTCTCCTCGAGCTTCAATCCGCAACATCCGCTTTTATGATGCATCCACTTCCACTGAAGAGCCTTTGGGTGGCTTATACCAACAAGGTTCAGTGACTGAAGCCAGTTTTGTTTGGATGATCACGAGTGTCATTCTTATTGGGGGTAAGAATGTTACGGTCATACAACATAGGCAATCTGGAAGGAACATACTGGATAGTATGTCACCTATTGAAGCTGTTGTTCCTGGCGAGTATGACATTTTTAGCCAAGGTAGGCTTCTCCTGTCAAAGACCGATGAAAGGATTTGCTCTTATTGTATTCATGTCTTCACAGGACCAATCTCAGTAAGTGATGAGCCATGGATGAGCCGGGTGATCAGTTTTTCAGAGTCGGGTCGACAAGAGGCTTTTCAAACTGGAGTTCGCGAGAGAGACAGGAAATGTGTTATCAGCGGAATAACGAATCCTTTTGAGCATGTGAACTGGTGGCCCTCCTTTCACGCAGCACACGTCTTCCCGCTAGAACATGAGGGTCACTGGTTAGAATACGGGTATAGCCGTTGGATCACGAACATGGATGATGCTCATGGTCATTCCAAAATCAACTCCGTTCAGAATGGATTCCTCATGCAAAAAAGTCTACATGACCTGTTTGACCAATACTTGTTTTCGATCAATCCTGACGTGCGTTCCTTTCATGCAGTTGCAGTCCTTCATATAAGACACTAACAGAGAGCAGGACGGGTACAAGATCATCTCTTTTCAACCAGACGTTTACCATATTGACGGAAGGATCCTTGACCCTGCATGCCGCGATCCTAACAATCCCAACCATGTATGCGATCAACTACTGCGCTGGCATTTCCGGCAGAGCGTTCTGGCCAATATGCGAGGCGCTGGAGAGCCGCTATTTGAATCAGACTTTCCCCCGGGCTCGGACAAGCTGGAAACGCTGCGGAGCGAGCCATATGGAAAGGAGAGGCTTGAGATGGAACTTGCGCTACGATTGAGGGATGTGCAGTCTGAGGGTGTGGAAGCTGGAGACTAGACGTCGGGTGATCGATCAGAAAAGTCCGACCCGCCGGCTGAGATTCTGAGATAATCTCCCGTGGACACCACCACAGAACGATCGCTCCTTTCCGTCTGAGATTCTGAGATAAGGATATACCGGCTTCTGGCCGAAGAGAAGCTGAACGGGACCGAGATAACCATGATTCTGGAGTGCCGAGACCGGCCTGACGCCCGATGTCCTTGCAGCCGAATCATCGCAAAGTCCCTTTTTCTTGCGTCCTTCTCCCATGTACATGTAACCAATCTCGGTTGTCGTTTGGTCATTAGGCTGCTGTATGTAGCGTCATCCTTTTCAACAAGCCCCACGGCATAGGTATGACCATTCCTCCTCATCGGCGGAGTCATACTCATCGCCTCTGCGCGAACTGCGAGATAGACCCAGATGTTCAGAATTATCAACACGCAAATAGATGATCATGTCTCCCACGGTACATAATTCTTTCAACTTCTTCAGGACTAGCCGTTCAAAAGTCTTGCTGAACTTCCCAAAAGCACGTTCGATGCGTACGCACATGTACCTATGCGTTCGCTAGAAACTGGAATAATCTCCTGAAGGATATTATTTGATCGTGTTTAGCAGTGTTATAGCCATGTCCCGTGCACTTTTCTTAAAGCAGTCTTTTTAAGGTCACGTGATGGAAAGCGCAGTAAGCGGGCACGTGACAGTTGGCGGACTCGAACGTCTTTCTTGGCGTCTGGAACTTGTCTTCTTTCTGGAAGTTGACGTTCATTATTGTTGCCTGCAGAGCACAACGACTACAGATAAATCTCATCTGCCTTACAGTATTAATCCAGCTCTAGACTCTCTTCTTCTTCTTTTTGTTTCTACGACCATACCGTGCTGCCTTGTTGAGTTAGCTTGGTGAACGAAAGCTTTGATTGCCTCCCCGTTAGTGTCGCGGGGGAGAACGACGCTTCAAATAAACACGAGTGGCTCCTTTTTCTTTCTTTTTTTCCTTTTTTTCGTGACGATACCTTCAGCCCTTACTTCTTTGTCTACCTGTCTGTCATTGTTATAATCGGGTCAGGGTATTCTCTCAGCAACCCAGCAGACGGACAGTGGGCGTCACTGTCGACAACCCGCGCGGCTTTCAAATACCTGACCTTGGTTTAACTCCTAATCTCTGATTACCGTTGAATATCGATCGCCATGACGACCGTCGTCGCAGTCGGTACTCCCCTGGCGGAGGCCCTCAGCAACGTCATACAGCCGAAGCTTGTCGAAATGGGTTGGAGTTCGGACGGGGGTGACGATTCCGCGCTGACCGAGTACGTGATTCTCATGCTTGTGAACGGCAAAACCCAGGAACAAATCGCCGGGGAACTTTCGAACGATCTCCTCGGACTGGGGGAAGGGGATACGCAGGCGCTGGACTTTTCGAGATGGTTATTTGAGCAAGTGGAGGTGCTCAATCGACAGATTAATGGCGGTGAATCTGCGAATACGGATGGACAGGAGCAGTCAAGCACCATTCAGGCGATTCCGTCATTAACGGATCAAGATCAAAACTCAGCGGTCGATGCTGACGCGGGTGCTGGTGCTCCTCATATGGATACACAAAATGGATTGCCTAAGGATAATGTAAATGGTGATCTCGCGGGAATTGGAGAGCTTAATATGTAAGTTGAAAATATCTGGTCGCTGGCTTTATTTGCTCTTCTTGCTTGTCTTTTGTGCCTTTTGCTAATGGTGACTTTCTGCTATAGACCCACAGGACCCAGAGCGATGCGCAATGGTCGGCCGAACGGCAGAGGTAGAATGCTAAATAACATCAATAGAGCAATGGACAGAGGCCCTGATGCTTTTCTGCATCGGATTCGCGGACAGCCAGGTGCTGGTCGGATAAATACACACGGACGAGATCCAACGAGAGGTTTCAGGCCTTACCAGAACGGTGTTGGGCGGAGGCAACCAGGTGGTATGGGGATGCAAATGCCACCTGGAATGGCAGCCGGCAATATGATGAATATGAGTCAGCAGGATCAGATGCATCTTATGGCACTCCTCGAGGAACAGGCGAGGATGATGGCACAATTCATGCCCGGGTTTGTACCTCCGGCCATCAACCCCGCGTTCCAATCACAGCAGACCTCTCCACAGCAAAGTCGATCTTTGTTCGATCGAGTGGAACGCCATGGACCGAAACCGCACAGGCCCTTCTCCCAACGCTCCGCACAGCACACCCAGGAAGGAGGAAATGACGCGGATACGAAAACTGATGCCGTTGCCGTGGCGGAAGGACCCCAGGACGAAAGCAATCCCGACGTTGCTTGTCGCTTTAACCTTCGATGCAGCCGAAAGGACTGTCCATTTGCGCATCAGTCTCCTGCTGCTCCCGAGGGCACTCCCATCGACATGGCGGACCGCTGCCCCTTTGGGGCTGCATGCAAGAACAAGAAATGCACTGGCCGTCATCCTTCGCCAGCGGTCAAATCAGCACACCAGGCCGAAGAACTTTGCAGATTCTTTCCCAACTGCGCGAACCCCAATTGCTCTTTCATGCATCCTAGCATGCCTCTCTGCCACAACGGAGCCGATTGCTCCGTGCCTGGTTGTCAATTTACGCATCCTCAAACTCCGTGCAAGTTTCACCCTTGTCTTAACCGGAATTGCCCCTACAAGCATGTTGAAGGCCAGAAGGGGGCCTTTAACGATAAGGTCTGGACGGCGGATCAGAATAAGCCCCATGTGAGCGAGAGAAAGTTTGTCGCAGATGAAGATGCTCCGGAGGAATTGATCAAGCCGGGTACTACGCCTACTGAAGGCAGTACTACCCAGGGACCGGAGATCGTGACATAATTTATGGTTAACTTGTTTCCTTTTCTTTCTTTCTTTTTTCTTTTTTCCTTTTCCTCGCCGTTACTAATCAAGCAAATCGTGATTTATTCGGAGACGAAAATTTCTTTTTATACTACCGCGGCTGTTCTCGATTTCATGTATAATGAATGCATTATTGACAGTTTGGAGGGAGGAAGGGCGTTTTGACGAGATTACTTTGCCTACATTGTCACCATTGGGATTCAAAGGACAATATGGTCTTTCCTGTACATAGTATTTATCCAAGATATTGAAGCCACTTATTGAATTCTGGCTATGCCATGAGAGGGATATGATACATCTTTCGACTCTGTGACTCCCCGTAAGGGCTTAAGGACAGCGGGGAGCAAACAGCAGAGCACCAGAATAATGGCCCCAGGCCGAGTTCTATCTATTAAACTGCGAGATCGCGACAATGGCAGGGCCGCAAAGGGCCGGTGTCGGAGGCCGTTGGTATGTATGTAATGTACTGTATCGCACTCCGCAGATTTACCGATAGATTACAGAAATATTACGACCTCGGAGCGAAATGTAAGAGCACTCCGTAACATCACCAGACTCGCATAGTACCTATTGGTGGTCACTCAAAAACGACCTTATTGTCCCTTTCACCATGCCCTCTCACTCATAATCCGCGAGCCATTCCGCTCGAATCTACTGAAATGCGGTTATTATGCGGCTATAACCGTGCATTGAAGGAAGTAGGGGGTCGTCGACTCCCGCTCTCTTCTTCCAACCGCAGTGGTCAGACTCAGAAACGCCATTATTCCAAACCCTTCGATGCCGCCGTTATAGGAGGTGGCATCACGGGTCTCACAGCTGCGTTTCGACTCTCGCAGCAGGAGAATTGTGGAAAGGTCACGGTATACGAGAAGTCGCCTCGGGTAGGCGGTTGGCTTCAGTCCGAAGTCGTGCCCGCCGATGACGGCGATGTTGTCTTTGATTATGGGCCGAGGACTCTGAGCTTAGGGAAGCTGAACAGCATTCCGCTTATCAACTTGGTATGCATGCGTGCTGCGTGTTTTCTTGGAATTGAATTGACTGTTTGCTCGGAGCTATAGAACGAGTAGCTGATGATTGTCTGCTATGCTAAGGTCGCCGCGCTAGGTCTAACGGACGAAGTTGTAGCTACCAGCAAGAAGTCCCAGAGCTTTTTAGGTCGATACATTTACTATCCTGATCATCTGGTACGATTGCCGGCGCCTACTCAGGGCAATAAACTCGGAGACCTCTGGTCAGTTTTGCGCACGATCTGGAGCGAGCCCGTGTTCCAAACATTCCTCAGCAGCCTTTTCCTGGAACCCTTGAAAGCACCACGAGACTACATCAAGGATGAGTCCGTTTCGCGTTTCGTTTCTCGTCGGTGGCACCCGGTCATTGCGGATAATCTGGTCTCGGCGTTGTACCACGGTGTGTACGCGGGGGATGTCGATAAATTGAGCGCGCAGACGTTGTTGGGTCCGTACTGGGATTTGGAAATGAGGGGGGATGGCATTACGGCTCCTATGCTGGAGATGATACGATCGCAAACGAAGTTTATGTATATGGATGATTGTTTGGCTATTACTACCTTGTCGAATAACTTGGACAAGGAGAAGTGGAAGGTATTGGCGAGGCAGCTAAAGGAAGCTGGGGTCATTACGTTTAAAAGGGGCCTAGGGCAGCTTGTTGAGGCGCTTGAGGCTAGTTTGAAGAAGTCTGGGAAGGTTGAAATACACACGAATACTCGCGTTACGGGTGTCAGTCTGCGTGAAAAGGATTCCGATCTGGAGGTACGTCTCTATCGTTATTTTCTCCTTCTGCAGCTGATTTTCGGGTTTACTAACGGTTGATGTTCTTGCAAGGTTTGCTTTGGAGAAGACGAGAAAGATAAATATAACAATACGCGAGTACATAACCGCATCATTGCTACAGCACCGGCTCCCGAACTGGCCGAGGTGCTTAACAACACGTCGAAACCCCCCATGAATACTGTCCGGTGTCTTGAGGAACATGACCATGCCGTCTCTCTTATGATTGTCAACCTGTACTATCCCGACCCAGATGTCGTCCCCGTTGAAGGCTTTGGCTATCTCATCCCCCGTTCCATCCCCATGGAACAGAACCCTGAACGAGCTCTGGGAGTTATCTTCGGTTCTCAATCCAGCGTCGGCCAGGACACCGCCAGCGGCACAAAAATAACCGTCATGCTGGGTGGTCACTGGTGGAACGACTGGGACGAATCCGACCTCCCAGACCACGACACCGCCGTATCCATGGCCCAATCCCTACTCGAGCGCCACCTAGGCATCATAGCCGACCCCTTGATCGCCCGGACCAAACTGCAACGCAACGCCATCCCCCAGTACCCCGTCGGCCACCTCATTCGCATGCACGAGCTCTCCAACGCCGTCCGCGAGGAGTTCCGTCACCGCCTCACCCTCGCGGGTAACTGGTACGGTGACGCCGGCGTCACAGACTGCATCAAGCAGGGTTACCTCGCTGCTACGTTTGGGGTTGGTGCGAAGCGACTGAGTGATCCGAACGATGCCGGGTACACGGCCTTTCGGCCGAACTCGGCGCCTTGGTTGAAGTATGGATATCAGAATTGGGATCTGGAGGGAGGTCTTGTTACCAGTCCGGTGCGATGGTTTGAGCATCTGGGGAATCTTAGAGTGAACCTCAACTATACGGTTCAGAATGAGTGATTGCTGGCTGTTAGGTTGGCGTATTGGGCATAGAGGCATTGATTTGATACCATTATGTATGTAACAGTATTGGTTTTTCTTTCTTTTGTGGTGAATGCTATTAGATAGGGTTTTATTTGCTTGATATGAGGCGACTTCAAATGTTCTTTTTCCGTACTGAGTATGTAGAATTGTACCGATCAAGTCCAGTAATTTTCGTCTATCAAGAGTGATAAATTATTATTATTATTGCCAGGATAACACATCCAACCTGTAAGTAATAAGATGAATAGATCAAAGCAACCGATCTGGTTGCAGCACACCAAAACCCTTCCTTCATGACACTCCTGGTATGCGACATGATAGAAGACCCAGTTTCGCCTTAACTGAATACCAAGGCCACACGTATCACGGGTATTCGGCCTCCTCTGTGAGCTATTATATGAAGCTCTTTGTTGTCGACTCTTGATCTGACGAGATATGAAGCCGAAGTAAGTATCGAAAGACGCTCCGGAGAAACGTAGCGAGAAGATCCGTACTCTTCATTCACGGCAGAGAAAGACAGGCGGGCAGACGGACTGTCTTGATGATTTGTCGATGGGTATGAAGCGAGATATCATACGCATGATCCAGGTCCATGCATCGTTAAGCATATCAAGCTTTTCCCTTGTCCCCCTCGGCAGGTTTCGTTTCCTTTTCAGCAGGCTTCGTCTCTTCATCATTCGCATCAAGCCCCAGTAAGCTCAACTGTCGAGTAAGCTCTTGGATTTTGATGACCTTGTCGAGCTGCTCGGGGAGTAAGGATCCGCCTTGGGATCTCTTGTCGCTGAGATCGCGCGCCTGCCGGAGTTTCTTCTTAAGGTTGCGCGCTTTCTTGTCCTTTTCGGCTTCTGGGTCCACGGGTTCTTGTTCGGGTTGTTGTTGTTGTTGTTGTTGTTGTTGTTGTTGTTGTCCTTGTTCTTGCTTCTGTTCCTGGACCTGAGCCTTCTTTTCACGATCACCATCCGCAGCGAAGGAGCGCCAGTTATTCGTCGCCAAAGCGTCCTTCTTATTGTTGCTATCTCTTGCACCCGCTCTCCCATTCGGGAGGCCTCTTGTATCCACCTTCCCGTTCGCAGAGGGCGTTACCTGACTCAGATCCTGATCCTGTCCTCCTCCTTCAGTCTTCGCTTGCCTCCTAGCTTCCCTCCGTTTCGCATTCTTGTTAATATTGCTGCTTTCTTCGAAGCTCGGACTCTCCGCACCGGGAACGCCTGCCTTGGCTCGCTTCTCTCGTGCCTCTGCGGCCCGGGTTCTGTATAGCTGGATGTCTTCGGGGGGTTTGTAGCCGGGTCTGACGCGGATTTCGCGCCGTTTTGAGCCGTCTGGGCGGAGGGAGGCTGGGATGTAGTGTTCGCCTGTGGTGCTGTTGACGGTGATTCCTGCTGAGGAGACGGGGGGCATTTTGATTTGTAGTTTGAGGTGATATCGTTAGGAATAGTGAGTCTTGGTAAATGGATAAGTTAGAGGAAAGATGTTGAGGCTCTTTGCGGCCTTCCAGGCAGCCAATCAGCAGCTCGGTGATTCCCGGCACTGGAATTCGGCGCAGAACGGAAGCCTTAGGAAACTTCAACCTCGTCCAGAATAAACGGCGGAATTATCAACCGTTGCGCTGTTTTTTCTCGAGCCCAGTCCTTTTGCTGCCTGATCTCTGAGCTCTCTCTCGTCGCCCTCGCTCACAATGAACGTACGTATTTCTTGCTGCAGTTAGGGTCCAATTGGCTAACTTGTTCTCTTACAGTTCGCATCCGCGATTTACCAGCATGTCTCCCTTCCCCGAGCTTTCATTTCCTGCGGTGATATGAGATTATTGGCATTGAATTGATGCATGCCTGTCCGTACATATTCGACTAACTTGGGCTTTTTCCTTTGACGAATCCAGAACCCTCATCCGCAGGAATGCGGTGTACCTGACTGCCATCTTCACGGGTGCTTTTGCCTTTGAGATGTGCGTGCTTGCTTGCTTTCTTGCTTGCTCTTAACGTTGTGACGGGACTTGGGCTTGGATTGGCTTAACTGACGCTGTTATGCGTGTTTGTAAACAGGGGCTTTGACATCGGGGCTACTAAGATTTGGGATTCTCTTAACCGCGGTGTATGTTGGATTCGATTCTCCTTGTTTTGAGAGGACCTTTCGTACTGACGCTACTCTACAGCGGCAATGGAAGGAGATCAAGCATTTCTACATGCAGAAGGAGCAGGAGGACGAGGATGAAGAGTAAACTGGCCGGTCCGTATACTAGATGGATGATGGTGAACACTTACGCTGCTGTTGTATCTACCGGTACCGTACCGCGGTGGTCCGCCGTCGAGCTGGAGGAGAGAGGTCAGAGGATGGATGTAATTATAGACGGTTGTTCTATTATTCTTCATCGATTTCGAATTCTGGGATTGGCTTTTCGCTTTTCACTATGAGATTGAGTCTTTGTTCTCGACTCGAGTGACTTTGATTCTAACCATGACCACTCTGTATATGTATCCGTCAACTGGTTTATGTGGTGAATCGATTCGATGTCTTTTTTCTTCTGCCTTTTTTACCTATTTCTACTTTTCCGGGTGTTGAATAAACACCAGGAACCTCTTGGCTGTAACCGAGTGATTCTGGCGTGTATTTTGGTGCCCTTCGCGGTCCTCTGCGGTGCGAGCGAGCTGCTCCCTTCCCTCCCCCCACCACCACTAACCCACCACCACCACTGCCCACTGCCCATCCCGCCAGACACCATTGACCACCGACCACCGCTGGAGCTTGCGGCTTAAAGTAACATCCATCCATCGCTTCAACTTCTCTTCTCTTCTCTTATCTTCAAGTTCTACGGTACCGGAATGCTCGAAATGCACTCGAACTGACACCGTTTACCAGTTGACTGCAGATCTTTTTTATATTTGCCACTTTTGTTTTGGCTTTGTTCTTCCCCTCGTCCAGAGGTGTTTCATTCCTTTTCGATACTCGGCTTTCCTTCATAAGTCTGTACGAAAAAGGCTCGTCGAAGTCTCAAAAAACGAAACCGAAACCGTTTTTAACAAATCTCATTCTACGATCCATTCTGATAACCGTCCATCCCACTGAACTTCCCACCGAAACAAAACCGGATGGAAAACGCAGTCTACCTCGACTCCCCCCGATAAACCATGCTCTCGGAATGTGAGAGAATCCTGGGCCAAGGCCTCCTCCGCCTGCCCCAGAAGCATAACTACCGCTACGGTCCCGAAGCAGAAAAGGATCTCCTGCAGCTACTCTTCAAATCCCTCACGGGCCACAACGAGCAGCGTCTACGACAATTGTTCCCGGAAGGACTGCCCGCTGGCCCCTGGAAGTTGGCCGAAGCCCAAGGCGCCAAGGAAGGAGCAGAGTATTCAGAATCCGCGAGGGGCAAGCGATGCGGTCATATCTTTCGCGCCGGCGAGGCGACGTATCGATGCGTGACCTGCGCCGCGGATGATACCTGTGTTCTCTGCAGTCGATGCTTTGATTCGTCCGATCATACCGGCCATCAGTATCAGATTTCGGTCTCGTTGGGGAACTGCGGGTGCTGTGATTGTGGTGATGAAGAGGCGTGGCGACTCCCGTTGTTCTGCGCTATTCATACCGATAGTGGGAGTAAGAAGGGGAAGGAGCGCGCTCAGAATCCTGTGCCGCAGGATTGGGTGGCGTATATCAAGTTGACTATCGCCCGGGTCATGGATTATTTCTGTGATGTGATTTCGTGCTCGCCGGAGCAGTTGCGGTTGCCTAAGACCGAGGAGGCGATTAGGCAGGACGAAGTCGCGTCGAGATTGCATGCCGGATGGTATGGCGAAGGAGACCAGGAGGAGCAAGAGCCGGAGTTTGCTCTGGCCCTTTGGAATGACGAGAAGCATACTATCAGAGATGTGTCGCGTCAGGTAACCCGAGCTTGTCGCGAGCGGGACAGTTTTGGGGTTGCCAGGGCGCATGAAACGAATGATATTGGACGAAGTATCGTTAAGTATTCCAAGGACCTGCAGAGACTGTTGGCTGTATCAAAGATTATCGAGCAAATTAAGGTCACAGTCACCCTGCGATCTGCCCGTGATACGTTTCGTGAACAGATGTGCGGAACGATTGTTGAGTGGCTCACGGATATCTCCGGTTGTAGCGTGCTTGAGGACAATGAGCTCCTCCGCCACGTTATCTGTGAAGAGCTCATGAATCCCTGGCGGCGGGGTAGCGGTGCTTACAATGCAGACATTGGATTGAGAGGCATCGACGATCACCAGAAATCTGATAGTGTCCCATTTCGCACTGTCATGCTCACCGTGTCGCCTCAAGGTCATGTGATGCTGGCGGCCGATGACGACGACGGGGATGATGATGAAGAAGAAGGAACAGGGGATGAAGGGTTGGAGGAAGAAGGGGAAGAGAATGCAGTGGTTGCCGCCAATCTCGGCGATGAAGATGACGAAGAGGACGAGGATTATGTCGACGCACAGGACGATGCCGATGACGAGGAGGAAGAAATGGAAGCTGTGCTCAGCAGTTTACGCGGCGACAACATAGACGAAGACGGCGATGTCGAAATGGGTAACACCGATGGGAACGAAGACCCTAGGGATCCGTATCAGCCACCAGCACCGCCTCCTCAAGGATCGCAATATATTGCACGCGACCGTCACCAGTCGAGAGCCGATCACAACCGTGTTTATGGTGCTATGGCCCAGATTCCCATTCCTCGAACTCCTTCAAATACCGTGAATCCACCCCCTGCGCGGACTCCAGGATATTGGCAGGTCAGGCCGTCCGTTCCCGTCACGGGAGAAGGTGTCCCTCCTTATGAAGACCTGTGGCAACGTACTCGTCTTGACTGGATGATTCTCTACGATTTGCGGCTATGGAAGAAGACTCGCACGGATCTTCGCGATCTGTACATCGCCACCGTGGTGAACGTCCCTCAGTTCAAGCGGATTATGGGCCTGCGGCTGTCGGCTTTGTACACTGCGCTTGCGCAGTTGTACCTTATTGCAGACAGGGAGCCGGATCATTCCATCGTCAACCTCTCTCTGCAGCTCCTTACGACGCCGTCGATTACGGAGGAGATCGTCCAGCGAGGAAACTTCCTGACCAAGGTAATGGCTATCCTCTATACCTTCCTTACAACACGACAAGTCGGCGAGCCGTACGAGGTCAATCCCAACGCTACGTTGGCGTTCGATGCCGGCTCTGTAACGAACAGGCGTCTCTACCACTTCTTCTTGGACTTGCGATACCTCCTTCAATCGGAATACGTGCAGCATCATGTGCGTACGGAGAAGCAGTACCTACCCCAGTTTCTGGACTTGGTAAAACTGTCGCAAGGGCTCTGTCCCAATTTACGTGCCGTGGGAGAACATGTGGAGTACGAAACAGATGCATGGATAAGTGCCTCTATTCTGATGAGAGAGATCAATCGTCTTTGCCGCCAATTCTGTGAGGCCTTCCGTCATCCGCAAGTTGACTCCGGACAAAATCTTGCCAGGGCTATTAACACCGCGGCCATTACGGCGATTGTTCACTCGACCGGTATCGAGCGTCAGCGGTTCCAGCAGGCTGAAATCACCGATTACGTTCGATTCAAGTTACTGCCGTGCTTTGACTTCGAAGTCGACCACTCGCAGCAAGTCAGTCGCCACCGCGTCGTGGATTTCGTCGTTGAAAAGGGCTATATCAGTTTCCACCATGCGTTGCACTACACCTTATCCTGGTTGTTGGAGTGCGGTCGGGATGTGAGCAGTGGCCTAATGCGTGATATCCTTTTAGAGTCGGCAAGTTCCGCCAACAACGGCTGCATACATGATTCGCGTCTGAGCGCGGAAGACCTGCTTCTCGTGATGTTTGACTATCCGCTTAGGGTTTGCGCTTGGCTGGCTCAAATGAAGGCGGGGATGTGGGTTCGCAACGGTCTAAGCCTTCGGCACCAAATGTCGCAGTATCGCGGAGTGTCATCTCGCGATTTCGCATACTACCGTGATATCTTCCTGCTTCAAACGGCCATGGTAACATGCGATCCTAGCAGGGTTCTCGCGTCCATCGCTGATCGGTTCGGCATGGTCGACTGGATGAGTAGAAACTATGTCCCGCGCCCTGGTTACGAGGATTCTCAGATAATCGACGTCGTCGAAGACTTTGTCCATTTGCTTGTCATATTGCTTACGGATCGCAACTCGCTGACCGCCATTGACGATGATATCAACTTGACTCGCGAGAACATGATGCGAGAAATCGCACATGTCCTCTGCTTCAGGGCGCTTTCATTCACGGACCTTTCCACTAAACTCAGCGACAAGTTGGCCGACTCTGATATGTTCCAAGATATCCTT
This sequence comes from Xeromyces bisporus, assembly GCA_900006255.1. Lineage (NCBI taxonomy): Eukaryota > Fungi > Ascomycota > Eurotiomycetes > Eurotiales > Aspergillaceae > Xeromyces > Xeromyces bisporus. The sequence continues at coordinate 40,989 of HG983359.1, forward strand.
GATGAGGTTGCGAACTTCCGCGCTCCGGAGGGTCTTAATGACACAGGCACATTTGAGTTGAAGTCCGAGTTCATTGGCTTAATAGACCCTTATAGTGCGCACTATAACAAGAACCAACGAGACGAGGCCGAAAACATATACAGGGAATGGGTGGCGAAGAAGACTGGGAAGAAAGCGTCGGATGTTGTCTTCGAGCCCAAATTACAGCACATTTCATCAGGCATGTTCTCTGACCTGCCGCGGTTTACGAAGACCCCGCTATTTGCGCAGATCGTACACCACTGCCTGGATTACATAGTATCGTTCAAGTACCGCACGCCGAACATTCCTGCTACGAGGATCGAGACGTTCCTTCACATGGTGCTACATCTTATCCTCACTGCAACGCTCGAAGACAACACTGATGAATTCCATGGGACCCCTGAAGCATCGGCAGAGTCGTTCATTTCTCATTCTCTGACAAAGTCCAGATTGACACAAGTTGGGAACGTAACTATCATTGGTCTCTTGGAGAAGGTTTCTTCCATGGGTGAATTCGAGTCAAGCAGCGCAAAGATTCGCCACATTCTGAGAAAATTCTGGCAGAAGCGCCCGCAGGCTTACATGGCCGCCACCGCGTCGCTTAGCTTCCCATTTGATAGGGTTGACACGGCTTCTCCTGCTGTTGACGCTGATACTGAGAAGGAGCACAAGGAGAACAAGAAGAAGCAAGCCCTCGAGAGGCAGGCGAGGGTAATGGCCCAATTTCAGCAGCAGCAACAGAATTTCCTGAATAGCCAGGGTGGTGTTGACTGGGGTGGTGAAGACTTCAGTGATGGCGACGAGCCCGAAGAACAGCCTACTGCTCCTGAGTCGAAGATGTGGAAGTATCCCAGTGGTACTTGCATTCTCTGTCAGGAAGAGACGAACGACTCGAGGCTGTACGGCACGTTTGTGCTGGTCCAAGAGAGTGGTATCCTGAGACAGACCGATGTTCGAGATCCCGATTGGATTAGAGAAGGGCTCAATACGCCGTCCAATTTGGATAAGTCTGCTGACTCTTTGCGTCCCTTTGGAGTTGCCGGTGAGAATCGGACGACTGTCAAGAAATTGGATTCCACTGGTAAAGAGGTTATCAGCGAGAAGGTCGGTCTCAGCAAAGGGCTCGATCCGAAGTGCACTCGGCCTGGACCCGTCACCACTGGCTGTGGGCATATTATGCATTATTCGTGCTTCGAGGTTTACTACACCGCCACTCATCGGAGACATGGCCAGCAGATTGCACGCCACCACCCAGAACGCTTGTCTTTGAATGAGTTTGTATGTCCTCTCTGCAAAGCTCTCGGCAACATGTTCTTGCCGATCATCTGGAAGGGCAAGGAGGAATCGTATCCAGGTGCATTGAATGCGACTATGTCCTTTGAGCAGTTTATGGCTGACGGGGTTGGCTCTGCACTTTCAGAACCTCAGAACTACTTGGTTATGACGGAAGGTAACAGGGCGCACATCGAACAGTACCAGAATGTGTTCAAAGACTACCTTACAAAGTCGCTGGTTCCTCCACTGGCTTCGAAGGTTGATCAGCTCATATATCAACCCGTGACTTCGCAGTTCTCTTCGCTGTCTTCTCAGTTCATGCAATCTGCGAGAACTACGTTGCCTGGCCTTTTTCCGGCTTCCGATGATGCTACGCTGATGACGATGACGCCTCTTGGATCATCACGTAGCACGCCGCCCGAGAGCAATCCGTTGATAGAACTTCTTCAGATATATAAGCGGTTGAAGAAGTCGCTCACGTTGAATAATGTCTACTCTGCCTTTGAGGATGAATTGGAGCCATACAACCGTTCCGACGAGTTGCTTTTTACGGATGCGTTGATACGAAGCTTTGGTTTTAGTATAGCCTCCGTGGAAATTGCTCAGCGAGGTGTTGAATGCGAGCAAGGTGCGACGCTGCTGGACAAGATTCCTCAGTTGACGCTTACGCATTTGCGCGTTTTGGCGGAGACGGCACTCTCGTACGCTGCGGTTGGGTATCTACATAGCGTCAGCAGCTCGAAGCACCAGTCTCCTCGTGAGTTTCAGGAGATGCACGGTAAGAAGATCTTTCAGTTGTTTGCCGGTCATTCCGCGCTTCGGGATTCGCCTTTCCACAACTTTTATTACCGCATTGATTCATTGCTCGCGGTGGATACGTTTGTGTTCTTGGCGGAGTGCTCGCTGTCGCTCCTGCCTGTTCTCAATATAGACATACGCCATCTCATTCAAACGTGCTATGTGGCGGAGATAGTCAAGGTCTTTGCAACGTTCATCCTGTGGCCACAGGCTTTGAAGGAAGAGCTGGCGCAACATGGAGATGCGCAATACCTGCTTGATGTTGAATTGTCGGATGACAATGTCAAGAATACCAAGCATGTCTTCGATTTCGTTGTGGCACAGCTGCGAGCTAAGTCTACACCATTGTCACCGATTACAAGCGGCTATGTCAAGAACGGCGAGACGTCGGCTACTCCGGCTGTTATCATAGCCCTGGGACGTTTGATTTCGAGCTACGCCCTGACTTTCCTCCGTAAGACCGTCATCTTGCTTCATGTGCAGCATGGTGTTGAATTCCCGAACACTGGCTTCACCGACTCGGGCTCCTCGGAACTAGATCGTCTCACGGCGGTATTGAAGCTGCCGACCTTGAGCGAGATATTCTCGTCGATTAATCCCGACGGGAAGAGCGATGATGCGTTGACCTCGGTCATTTCTGGGTGGATTTCGCACTGGAGCGTCTGGCAGTATCTGCAGGGACGTAAAGATCCCCAAATGGACCTCAGCCTGCCCCATCCTGGTATCTTTGAGTTGGTGGGCTTGCCTGAGTACTATGACAACTTAATCGAGGAGGCGAACCGGCGACGATGCCCGTCGTCGAAGAAGGAGTTGAGCGATCCTAGCATATGCCTGTTCTGCGGGGATATCTTCTGCTCGCAGGCCGTGTGCTGCATGAATGGGAATCTGGGTGGATGTAACCAGCATCTTCGGAAGTATGTCATCTAATTCCCTTCTATAATTGCCAATGTATATGCTAACAAAGTACCTGCAGATGCGGCAAAAGCGTCGGCCTATTCATCAACATCCGCAAATGCGCCGTCCTATATCTCGACACCAGCGGCGGCTCATGGCACTACGCGCCCTATCTTGACCGCCACGGTGAAGTTGACTTCGGCCTTCGACGGAATCGCCAGCTCATTCTGAATCAGAAGCGGTATGACCGGCTTCTTCGTGATGCGTGGTTGTCGCATAGTATACCCGCGATTGTTAGTAGGAAGTTGGAGTCGGATTTGAATAATGGGGGTTGGGAGACTATTTAAATAGGGAGGTTTCGAGTGGTTTCTCTTTTCATGGGTGGTTTGATTATTGCTACTAGGTGTTCAAGTGGTAATGATAGTCTATAGAATAGCATTGAACTGTATGATTTTGTTGTTTTGGCTACGGAGTAGTTATTGATAGCCGCCAAGACTTGAGAGGGAGACTCCGTGTCTTGGCATGCCAAGACCCGCCGGTCGTGCGTCATGTCGAGCGGAGCGGAAAGGAATCAACCTCTGCATTGGGCGCGACGACTGCGGACGTACATAATCCACAGAATATGATAACCGCGACGATATAATTTTGCCTTTTGAATACCAAATCAAACCAGCGCCTTGCCTTCATCGAATCTCCGAAAACTATACTCCGTACTCCGTGCATCGCACGGTCGCACCTTGAATCGATCGCCACAATCCATTTTAACTGTTCAAACCAATCAGCAAACAACCAAGCAACGGAAAGCAAAACAAATGAACAACGAACAATTCCGACGCCTAGTCCTCTCCTCAGGACCCTCAAGGACGGACAAGACCGGCGCGAACCAGAAAGAGACGAAGAAGACCGCGACAGACGACAAAGACGGTGGTAGTAATGAAGAGACTGCTTCGAAGACACCCGTTGGGTCTGGATTCGGACCGGGCGTGCTAGGATCGAAAATGAGGTCTAGCATACCCATGACGCCGTATGTTCATCTCTATCTCATTTCATTTCATTCATTCATTCATTGATTATCATAGAAACGAGACAAAAGACTAACCAAAAACAACTAAACAAAAACAGTCGCGCGGTAACGGGAACTGGAGTCGACTTCGCGAAGCAACTAGCCGAGCATCGACGAGAGCAATCGCAATCACAACAGAGACGATTCAAGTCCTCGTCAGCACCGAAGGGGACGAAGCTGCCGACGGGGTATCAGGATAGGGCGCAATTGCGACAGGGGGAACGAGAGGGTGGGGATAAGGATGAAGATGAGGATAATGTTGAAAAGGGACGGGATACTTCGCGAGCTCGGGGTGAGCGAGAAGTGAAGGGGTTGGATTGGGAGTTACTAAGACGGGCGAAAGCCGGTGAGGATGTGAATGAGATTTCTTCTAAGAGGGGTGGACGTGATGTGGAGGAGGAGGAGGAAAAGGATAAAGATAGAGCACAAAATGACAAGGTGGGGGAGGAGGAGGACGCCGACGAGGGTGACAATATAGAGGACATGGATGAAGAATTCGACCGAGTACTAGAGGAGAAAGGGAAAGACGTCACCACCGCGCCCGTTTCGGGGGAGGGGGAGGAGGAGGAGAAAAAGAAGAAGAAAAAGAAGGGCACTGCGCCCCCGCCGAGACGGTCGAGGGATGAGATTCTGCGACAGCTCAAGGCTAGTAGAGCTGCTGCTGCTGCTGGCGGTGGTAACGGGGGAACACAGGGGCAGACGCCCGCGCCCGCTGGTTCTACGCTAGGGTCCAAATTCAAGAAAGTCGGGGATCCCAAGAACGACAACAGGAGGCGATGGGTCGAGCAGGACGAACACGGACGACGAAGAGAGGTGCTCCTTGTTACAGACGGGCAAGGAAAAACGAAACGAAAGGTCAAATGGATCGATAAACCGGAGGTGTCTAATACTAACACTAACACTAACACTAATACAAAAACAAACATTACACCCACTGGACTGTTGGTTCCGGACAAGGACGCAAAACCTCTGGGAATGGACGTCCCAGCGGAACTACTACGGAAGGAAACCGAACCACCCCGAGAAGAAGACGATGACATATTCGAAGGAGTAGGAGCCGACTACAACCCGTTAGGAGATATTGGGACGGATGATTCTTCCGACGAGTCAGACGAAGGAGAAGTTGGTGGAGGCGGGCCAGATACAAGACAACCAATACCACAAGAAGAAAAAGCACCTACCACCACAGCCACGGACGAGCACAGACCCTCCAGACCGCGAAACTACTTCGGCACATCAACAACCACAGAATCCACAGACCCACCAGACCGCACAAACCCCCTAACCAAGGATCCAACAATCCTGGCCACGCTAAAACGAGCCGCAGCCCTACGCGCCGCCTCCCCATCCGCAGAAACGAACGACGAACAAGAACCACAAAACGCAGCGGAGTCGTCATCCCGCAGCAAGCGCTTTCTCGAAGAAGTCAAACGCCGCGAGGCGCAGGATGCGATGGACATGGATCTGGGATTCGGGGAGAGTCGTGTTGAAGATGAGGAGGATGAGGAGCCGGTTGTTTTGGAGGGAGAGGGGGAGCGGGGTGGGAGTAAGAAGAGGAAGAGAGGGCCGAAGAAGAAGAAGGGGGATAAGGATAGTGCGTCTGATGTTTTGCGGGTTATGGAGGGGAGGAAGAAGAAGGCGCTGTAGGAGGGATTTTGGAGATTCGGCCCATGATGTGAATCGTCCTATACCTACCGTTTTGGGTTTAGTGTAGGTGCCAAGATGTTAATGGCATTAGGGTTTGGGAGATCTACGGTTCGGGCCGTTGCCGATCGGTGACAGGTGCTCTAGAATTTTCGTAGATCTGTTGGGTACGGTTGTAGCCTACTTGTAGTACTCGTGCCCCACTAGGCGGGTGTAGGGCACGAGTATGTACTCCATAGTTCGCACATGCAAGTATGCAAATCTACTGCCGGTTTCCTACGCTTCAGTAATGGAAAGGAAAAAAAGAGAATAAATTTGCTTGCAGGCAAGACGTACAATGACGTAGCATATATTTCTTAAAATAAATAGTTTTGTAGATATTCAGTAGATATATGTAGATCTCTTTAGATGTCTTTTACATGGCTTTTACATGGCTTTTACATGACTTACATGACTTTTACATGACTTTTTTAGATTTGTATAGACGACGTTCAGAGGAGGACTTACCTGGGAAGTAGAAAAAAGTGCATGCAGCTGCAAGGGGGTTTCTGACTTGATCAGAATTGTGAAAAAACCTACATCAACAAAAACACTACTATCAGCAAAAAGCCTGGTAAGGAATTACAATCTCCACATCTCGCATGGGTACTCCCCCCGTTTACGTGGAATGTGCAAGGGCTGGCCCTCCCTCTTTAATTAAGCCCAGGCAGCATCCCACGTAAGTACCCGAGCAAAGTGTGACAAGAAAGCGTAGAGGAAGAAACGGAATTCAAGTCATTGCCCGCACGGAAAAGAAAAAGACCTTACCTGGCGTTAATTATTGGGCTGACATGCATTGCCAGCCGCCTTCTTCGATATTGACCCGGTCGTTCGAGCAACGAACCTAGATAGATGTTGGTAGCTCACTGAAGGGCACAGACCTGTGACACTCAGAATGCATCCTACGCCAACAGACGACCAGCAAAAGTTCCCGTGTCAGCACGATGCCTGGTAAGGTCTTGTTTCTTCAATGTCCAGGAGAAAAAGAAAGGCCTTACCTGATGTTCAATATGCTTGCAGGAGCAAACAGGGCCTGCGATGCCGGTACTCGATTTGTTCCGACGATTGACCTACAACAACACCCACCCCCCAAGTTCCACTATCAGCACGAAGTCTGGTAAGGATTTACATCTCAACTCGAGCAGGAAATTTTTCTTTCTTTTTTTCTTTTTTTCTTTTTTTCTTTTTTTCTTTTTTTCTTTTTTTCTTTTTTTTCTTTTTTTCTTTTTTTCTTTTTTTCTTTTTTTCTTTTTTTCTTTTTTTCTTACAGGAAGGGAGAAGGAAAATATGCAGAGAATGGGGAAAAGAGAATGAGTGAAGGAAGAAAGATTCAGAAGGACAGAGCAGGGGGGAGGACCTGAATTTATGCCTTAACCTGCGCCCGGGCCACCTCGCTTAGGACGAGAGTCGTTGACGACACGAAAGAGGCCAGACCAAGATCCATTTGGTGATTCATAGATTCTGAGAGGATGACGAAAAAAATACACGAGGGTGATAAACCTGCAGGTATGGTGTACTCCCTTACCGATCTACGAACGTTCGAAAAAAGAATTTGGCACAGGATGTCTGGGATTGTCTCTGAATTTCCGCATGTGAGTGGTGGAAGGAGACGCAGTACCGTGGTTAGTGTAAGATCGTAGGGCGGCAGTATAGAGTTCGAGCGATCCATGATTCGTGTTGTTGCCGATCTGGATCCCCGCATGTGATGGAGGGGTGGAAGAAGGAGGCGCAGCAGCATTGTTTCCTTGGTTGATAGGGCTGTAGGGCGGCAAAATACTCCGTACATTGTAAAGTTCGAGCGACCCACGGCTCGGGCCGTTGCCGATCGGTGCCCCGCTCGTATCGGTAGATCGATGATCCCTGCATATTGATCGCCGTTGTCTCAGGTCTGCCAAGCCCTCTGACGTTCATTACGAGTAGACTTTGGTCTGGCCTCTATTATGTCGTCAACGACGCTAGTCCTAAGGGAGACGGCCTGGGCGCAGATTGGGGTATAAATCCAGGTCCTTTCCCCTGCTCTGTCCGTCTGAATCTTTCTTCCTTCAACCACTCTCGATACTCTTCTCACTCATTCTTTGCCTTTTCTCTCTCTTAGCTCCATTCCCCATCTCTCATTATTTCACCAATCCATAAGAGTCGTTGTCAACTGTATCAGGTAAGGTATATTTCTTTTCCTTGCAGTCGAGGTAATGACTTGAATTCCGTTTCTTCCTCTACGCGTTCTTGTCACATATTGCCTGGGTACTTACGTGGAATGCTGCTTGGGCTTAATCAAAGAGGGAGGGCCAATTCTTGCACATTCCACGTAAACGGGGGGAGTACCCATGCAAGACGTGGAGATTATAATTCCTTACCAGGCATTTTGCTGATAGGAGGTGGTTGTTGATGTAGGTTCGTTCACGATTCTGATTAATTTAGAATCTCACTTGCCAGCTGCAGCTGCTCGCACTCCATTTCCGTCTTTTCTAGGTAAGGTCTTTTCCTCGGCGGGCGTTTGTGTCCACCTCCCCAAGTTCCGTCCCCTCCCCTCCCCTTCCGTCCCCTTCCCCCTTCCTTAGAATCCCCATCTGCCCATGTCCTCCTTTCCCCAAAGAAAAAAAGAAAAA
>HG983359.1:49792-59874 GCA_900006255.1 Xeromyces bisporus
GAAAAAGAAAAAAAGAAAAAAAGAAAAAAAGAAAAAAAGAAAAAAAGAAAAAAARAAAAAAAAAAAATTTCCTGCTCGAGTCGAGATGTAAATCCTTGCCAGACTTTGTGCTGATAGTGGAACTTGGGGGGGCGGGTCCTACCGATCCAGACCTCATAAAAGTTACGAGCCCTGGCTGCCCTATGACCTCTAGGAGGTCTGTTTCGCTAGGACAGTTGTATCGTTTTGTGGTTGGCGGTTTGTCCACCGACTAACTAAATACATTGGACTGGCAGTAAGCGAAGGTGGTAAGAGACGACAGACTCCACGAAGGGTCTAACATGAACGGGGGTCCCACGTGAGATGTGGAAATTGTAATTCCTTACCAGGCTTTTCGCTGATAGAAGGGGTGGTTGTTGATGTATAGGTTCCTTCATGCCTTTGACCGATCCGCGGGAGAAATTGGCTTGCGGTTGCATGCACTTCTCGCTTCATTTCAGGTAAGGTTCTTTCCTCGGCGGGCATTTGTGTCCACCTCGTCAAGTTCCCCTTCCCCTCAAGAAAGGAAAGAAACAATTTCCTGTCTGAGTTGAAACGTAAATCCTTGCCAGACTTTGTGCTGATGGTGGAACTTGTGGGTGGTTGTTGATGCAGGTCAACCACCGGAATGGATCGAGAACCGGCATCGCAGACCCTGATTGTTCCTGCAAGCATACTGAAGGTAAGACCATTTCTATTCCTTCTGGCCATTTGAGATATAACCCCTTACCAGACATCGTTCTGATAGTGGAACTTCGGGGGTTGTCGGTGTTCTGCTGATGCCACGTTGTAGTTCAACCATCGGAATGAACCCATCATTGATAATTGGCACCGCAGCCCTGCTTGTTATTGCAAGCCCTTTGAATGCCAGGTAAGGCCGTCCCTATCCCTTCCGGGCGTTTGAGACATAAGCCCTTGTCAGACGTCGTTTCTGATTGTGGGACTCGGTGGTCTGCTAATGTAGTCTAATCGCCGAAATAAATTGAGAAGGGCATCGCAAGCCTTGTTTGTTATTGCATGCCTCTTGGATAAAAGGTAAGGCTATTTCTATCCCCTCTGGGCAATTGGGACATAGTCCTTACTAGACGTCGTGCTGACGCAGGGACTTTGTTTGGCCGTCTGCCGGAGTAATATCGTATGTGTATTCTCTCCGGTGGGATGCCCGAAATGTACATATTTAGGTCCAATTCGAGCGACAACGGTGTCGAAGGTGAATCGGAACAAGACCGGACAAAACGGCGTGAATTCCTTCGTCATTGATATCAGGTAAGGTATTTTTCTTTTCCCCCGCAGGCAATGACTCAATTTCTGCTTCTTCATACGGGTATTGGTCGCGAGTTGCCCGGGCACAGCGATGCATCCCCCCACATGGGCTTGTTGCTTGGGCTTTAAGAAAAAAGAAAGGCGGGTCCTTGCACGTCGCCGCGTAGAAGAAAGATGCCCATGTGAGATGTGGAAAATATAATTCCTTGCCAGTCTTTGTGCTGACAGTGCCCGGGATGGTCGTTGACGTGGGTCTGTTCAGGCTCATCCATGATCCTCGTAAGATGTTTTCCTTCGGCGAGCAGTAGCTATCCTTCCACAGTGACGGTCCGTGACCCAGACTAATGAGAAGACAAATGCAATTTTCCTCCTTGCCAGATTGTGTGCACTTTGGCTTCTGCAGATAAAGGTTGCTTGTAGTCCGTACTCGGCTTGCATTAAAAGCTTCGCGTGGTCTCCAAAATCTCTGTTGTGAATGACGACTCCCAGGTAACGCCTTCAACCATTTCACGAAACGACGGCCCTGTCCCACCACTTTCTTCGTAAACTGTGCCACCAAGCAGGCTGCAGGCAGGACAAGACAGATTTTCTGTTGTCAATGTCCGTCTTGGAAGTGCTAACAATCTTCGGAGTCTCGCCTCACTTGCCGGACCGATTTCCAACTCGTGTCTCCGCGACACCTTCCTAGTGCCACACCCATCACATAGGAAGTCACACCGTGTGTTGTCACCATTATGATCCCCCTTTCGCTCGCCCTCACACGCCATCTGAAGCTGCCTGTCCAAGGCTTAAATAAAAGCTTCAATCCTATCAAGTCGCTGGAATCGATGATTGGGCCTAGGATGTCCACAATTGCCAGAGTACGGAGTACACGGTGTGTGTGCGCATAGGTGTACCTATGGGTGTCGCGTAGGCGCGAATTAGGTTCTAACCTCGGTAACACCTTGCATTTCGATATCTATCGCTTTGGAATCCGAATGGAATTACGCCGATAATTCAATGTTCAAGCAAAAGGTCTACCAGGCGAGCACCACGTTCCTCACTAACGTGTAGCCTACTCATAGAAGCCATGGTTGCTTCCAATGGCAATGGTCGGGGTTATACGATTCCCCTGATTGCGGGTGGAGTGGCAGGAGGCGTCGAAGCAGCTGTGACCGTAAGACAACAACTCCCTTCTTCTCTGACAAGAGTGTTCGCTATATACTCAACGAAGTAACTAAGCATATGTGAAATGAATCCGTCTCATTGGCTTTTCTTTTTCTCTAGTATCCTTTCGAATCAGCAAAAACGCGCGCCCAACTCCCACAAGCCGCAGGGGTAAAACCGCAGACAAACCCGTTTCTGGCAGTTCGCGATACAGTGCGACACGAGGGATGGAAGGCCATGTACAGAGGATGTGGTGCTCTAGTCGTCGTATGTGACCGATGGGTACTTTGGCTGTGCGCTGTTCTTCATCTGACAGTCATTTTCTTGTCTCCAGGGATCAATGGGAAAGGATGCTGTCCGATTCATGGCGTTTGACAGTATCAAGCAACGATTCGCCGACCCGAAGACCGGCTCGTTTTCCCCTATTGGCAATATGATGGCCGGTGTTGTCGCTGGCATAGCAGCAAGCACAGCAATCGTCACGCCGAGTGAACGAATAAAAACAGCCTTGATCGATACCTCGTCCTCGACGCGTCAGTTCCATTCCACGACGCACGCGATTTGCACGATTTTCAAAGAAAACGGAATCCGTGGTCTATATTGCGGGTATATTGGCACAACGTTGAAGCAAACCGGCACAACAACATTCCGGCTCGGCTCATACAATACCTTGAAGGATATCTATCGAAAGTACGATATCCCACCGGGGCGCGTCCTGAACTTGGTGACAGGAGCTACCGCGGGCTTGATAACGGCACTTGCAACACAACCTTTTGACGTGATCAAAACACGGGCGCAGAGCGCGCAGGGGACCACGACGACCAGAGCCGTGAAAGATGTGTTCCTGGAAAAAGGAATCCGCGGTTTCTGGGCAGGGACCACAATGAGACTAAGCCGTACGGTTTTCAGCGGCGCGATTCTCTTCAGCGTGTATGAGAATACGGCGAGTTTCTTGCGGGCTGCTGGCGCAACTTCTTGAGACGAGACTTGGTTGTGCAGAGATTACAGTCATGGATACGGCAATACGGAGTATCGACTCTATCGAGGCACTGAACCGTACTCGATTTACGTATATACTTCGTTCTCCATATTTGAAGTATATAAAACAAGCACGCATTTATGTAAATAGATAACTTCAATGTCACAGTTGTTGAAATACATACGCAATAGAACTTAACTATATTGTACAGATATGGGCCCTAGCTCCCCTGCTCCCTAGCACTCCCCTAGCCACTCCCGGCAGGCTACATGTAGGTACCAATCTCCCGTTCGATAGCTATAAGTGAGCTTGCCTCTCAACCACCCTCCATTAATTCATTGACCGTTGTACAAGTGTATGCCCAACGTCTATATACGCGTCCAAAGCCAAACAATAACATGCGACGGAGCTACCTCTAATATGTAGTAGTGTTCAAGCGATGGCTAGGAAACCAGACAGACGCTGCAACTAGATTTCGACTCCCAACCACCACCTTCGGCACAAAAAAAGCCGGTTGATGCTAATAATAATAATAAGAATGTTTTACGCCTACTCGCTCACGATGGTGGCATACGGCGGGGAGGTGTCTCCCAGAGGGGGTGGGGAAGATCTATCCGGCATTTGCCTAATTTATTCCTTACGTATAAGGAATAATCACAGGGAAAAACGAGAAAAACCTGTGATGGATAGATACTCTGTTAGGAGAGATTCGTGGAAGTTGGGCCGGGTGGGATTCGAACCCACGACCACTTGGTGATGAACGCACCAAGCGGAATGCCAAGTCAAACGCCTAACCGTTCGACCACCAGCCCGCCGGTTGATGCTATTTTGGGAGCCAAAAATAATTGATTGATTGATTGAATTTTTAACGTCTACTCGCTCATTAGATGGCATACGATGGGGAGCCAAAAATAAGCAGAAAGAAAAAAAAAAAAAAAAAAAARAAAAATKGGACGAGCCGTGGATCGAACACGGGACCTTCCGTATGCAAAACGGACGCTCTACCACTGAGCCACACGCCCAACAATATTTTGCTTTTTTGTGCCCTTATGCTATAGATAGAACTTTTATTTTGAAAGCTGGCTGCTGGCGTCTCATACCGTGCTCTTCCCCTCCAGGTCTGCCACTGACGCGCCCTCGCCTTCAAGGCTGGCACGTCGACCGCAGACTCAGCACTGTGCCGAACCCTTTTGTTCCGCCTTTCTTCCCCTCCGCTGCCTTCGGGCACGTCTGATGGTTATTGTAACCGATGCCAATCTGTGTACATAGGTTTAGGTCAGACGTAAAAATAAACAACAACAACAACAACAACAACAACATACCGTGCTCTCATTCGTCCCTCACGGTCCTAGCGGCTCCAAATATTGCCTGATCAGCGACCAGAGCGGGGCATGGATGACAACGCGCCTCTTCAACGTCCGGTCTCTTCGTTCTACCGCATGGCAGCATGCTCGTAGAGCAAGCAAATTCTCGCAACTGTTGACGCGATGCCAGCACCGGAAGAACCAGCCGCTTCAAGCCTCAGCAACACTTGCTTGGTATGGGGACATGCCAGTCGAAGCACGAACAGCCACACGTTCCGAGCAGAGCAGGATGAAGATGGGCTTTTCAAATCTCTCCAGTGCCTCGAGGCAACTCGCGCAAATACAGGATGAGACTTCTGTGGCTCCCGTACCTCGTTGGCTTGGGAGATTTGGGAATATTCGGACGTGATGGATTTACCGGTACAATGTTGTATACCGAAAAATCAATTCGCCAACAGAGCAAATCCGTCGTTTCCAGTCGGGCGTGATATCGCTGACAAGGATCTCAAAGACGCTCCAGCGACAATATCAACCACCACTCCGTACACACCACCACAAAACGATCGGTCCTTTCCGTCAGAGATTCTGAGATAAGTTGTGCTGTGTCCTCTGGAAACGGGTTTGATAAATTGATATGTAGTTGGCATTTGCCCACAGACTCCCGTAATAGAATATCCCCAGGGACGAAAGCGGTCAGGATGGCAAAACCAAAATAGGGACTGTGTCACATGTCAACTGTTTATGCCAGATCCGGATTATGATGGCGCGGGCACGGTAAATTCAGGCATCGACATATGCAATCGGACAAAATGTCCGTATCCGTGTCATCCATCATCCAAGTAGACCTGACCAGTTTATTGCTGCGTCTTCTTGGATTATTCAAAGCGAATATCATCCAAGGCTGTGTCCAGGACAAGACTCAGATGCCTTCGTCAACAGCTCTCGTGACCGGAACTGCCAGAGTAGTACGGGTCAGGTGCTAGATTCCACGGTCACTGTTAGTATGGTTCCTTGGGTTGCTTTCTTTCTCGCCTGTAATTCGACATCTCATAGTGAAGGAGTCGGAAATTAAGAGAAATAGAGCAAGGCGCCTGAAAGGGCCCTGGGGCGAGTATGTATATCCTTCTTTGACTAACGCTCCCCCGCACGACCAGACTTTGTTTTCTGGAGATTGGAACGTCAATTTCTCCGATCCTTGTGCCTGTGATGGCGTGTTAACAACGTCGCAAGGGACAAGTCATTTATCTGCTGTCAGAAGTGCGTGTCAAATGCCAGTGATCCCGACAGAAAGGACGCCAGGTCTCGGATTTTCTGGATCCTGATTAGTCGCTCACGAGTCCTCGTTGGAGGCTCTAGATCCAATTCGCTGAGAGGGCCAAGTTCAAAGTACATAATCATAGTAGGTGGCCAAGGTTCATTGGCTTTTAGTCCCGGGGATCGAGTTTTCGGAACCACAATGCCTGGCGTTCAACACCACCAAAGTCTGCCGTGGCAGTGTCTGTCTTAACCTTGAAGTTGAAGAGTCCAAACCCCAAACAATGGAGCCTTTTATTAATTTATTGAAAACAGGATAATTAAGTTTGGGATCTTCTCTCCTGTTCTTTTTTTTGTGTGCGGACTGACCAGTAATTGCCGCGCGTGCCTTGCGCGTCAGGGACTCAAGTGGCGTGTTTCAGGTTATTCTGAGGGATGAACAGGAACACCGCTATGATATAGGTCAGTGCAACATAGTTTCAATAAAACACAATGAACATGATGGAGCATATTGCTGTCAAGCTGCTAATAGCCCAGGTCCGAGGGGGAATCTGGAAGCCTTGTCTCACTCACCCGGACCGGACGCCCATTTCAGTCGACCACGTCGGCGGCACTACGGGATGCATGATGATGGAAGGACGCCAGCACGGAGAATATCGTGCAGTTGGACAGTGCGAGTATTGACCTGTCGAGGGTACGGCAGATAATATTGGAGAAGAGGAGGAGAAAAATCGCCATGCGACATCGATTGACCCATTTCCGGTCATTCCATGGATCGGGAATTATTCTTAATTCGAGGAAGTTCCGCCGGCGCGATATATATTTCTTCGGACTCACTCCTTTGTTCTTTCTTCTCTCTTCCCTCTCTCTTCCCTTCCTTTACTATCGTCTATCTGTTCGTTCTTTCGTCGTCATATTGTCTGCCCTTCATTTTCTTTCCCCAATCGCAAGTCGGTTGTTGTTCCAACTGTGCAGTGCGCAGCCGTTCGTTCCATTCCTTAAGGACTTATACTCCGTTCATTTTTACCCGACCAGTTTGATACTGGACACCACTATCCTTAAAACGGGCATTCGACGACACGGATAAAACAAAAAATCAAAATAACTCAAAATGGTTTCACTCAAGAACCTGTTTCTGTCTGCCACCTTGGCCGTCTCTGCCATAGCCGCTCCCCACAACCTCCACGAAGAGAGAGGCCTATCTCTCGGTTCGAGCAAGCGCGGTGCCGCCTACAATGACATTTCTCTCGTTAAAGCCCTCCTTGAAGGCGGCTCCGTCGGCTGGGCCTACAATTGGGATTCGAAGCCCTCAGGAATCCTCCCACCAGGCGTGAAGTACGTTCCCATGCTCTGGGGCACGAAGAAACTGGATACCTGGACCCAGGACGTCGAGCAAGCGCTCTCATCCGGCTCGAACATGATTTTCGGATTCAACGAACCGGACAACGGCGGACAGTCCCAGATGTCCGTCTCCGACGCCGTCTCCCTTTACAAGCAGCATATCACGCCTTACGGAAATCGAGCCACACTCGTGACTCCCGCCGTTACCAGCGCGGAACAGCCAGGCAAGGGACTTGATTGGATGAAGAACTTTATCGATTCTTGCCCGGACTGCGGTGCTAGCATCATGGCTGTTCATTGGTACGGAAACGACGCGGGGGAGTTTAAGAAGTTTGTCAACCAGGCCGTCGATTTGGCGCATCAGAAGGGTCTCAAGGAGGTTTGGGTTTCCGAGTTCGCGCTCAATGACATCTCTCAAGCTGTGCCGTTCTTGACTCAGGTCCTGCCGTGGCTTGATCAGAAGGAGGGTGTCGGTGGTTACGCTTACTTCTACTGCGCTAGTGGCTATCTCCTCGACGGAACAAACCTTAGTCCTAGCGGCAAGGTCTACACTTCTCTGTAAAAGTTAGATGAACATTCATTCGTTTTAAGACTGTTCTCTGCTTTTTCACCATCTTTTATGATTCATGTTGATACGATACGATTCTCTGTAAAAAGTTCTTGACTATGAAAATTTTTTCCGTCCATTATTCTCTCTCTCGGTGTCCCTGTAAGTTAGCTATGTTATGATTGGCCCGCTGCGAACCGCAGTAAGCTCGGCAATCCGTCGCATTCGACTTTTCGAACTTTCGAACTGGCCTGGACCAAGCGCGTTCTGGATCCCTCCCCACCATCGGACCATCCCATAGCATCCGGTTGGATGCCGACGAGACCATTCATATGCGAAAAGAATCCATCCATGCTGCCGCCTGCCGGCACTGCCAGGAAAGAAGGAAAGGTCAAAAGGAAAAAGAGTCCAAGAACACCGGCGAAGATCCGAACATATTATTGTTTCAATTCTATATGTAGGCCTACCGGTACCGGATTGTAAGCCGGAGATGCCAACGCTCGAGGTCGTCACTACTGAATATGTACCAGGCGTGCAGAAAAACCTTCTCGCCTGAGAACCGAACCTTGGAACTTCCCATCTTTCCCATTTCCAATCCCTTGGGATCCCGGTTTCCGTGGTAACTTGCTGTAGCCTCGAACGTAATTTGCACATGGACCACTTGGTCGGGATAAATTGAAATTGAAATTGAATTGTAATTACTAATGTGATTTCCGGCTCTCTTTTCGTTTGGTGGGTTTGGAATCTGGATATGACATTTTCCGGAGAGGATGATGCTGGCGCCGGTGGACTCGCCGGCGACGGCGGTTCTTCTATCTGTATCATCGCAGCGATGAGAACCTGGCTAGGGCTCGGAAGCTTTAGACCGTTGAGTGACTCGAGTCAGTTTGTTTGTTTGTTTGTTTGTTTTGTCTCCAGCAGCTTTTCAATTGACCTTTCAAGACTTGGCTGTGAATGAAATGATGCTATGGAATGGTGCTCCGTATGGTGCATCGAGTGTTGCCAAACACCATGATCGCACAGCATACATACGTCGTCGCTATAATCAAACAAGATAAAACGATGCAGGAATCAGGAATATTTGAACCATCAACCAGCATAACATGCCTAATTGCCTACATGTATGATGGATGTGGAAACAGTGGAATGCCAGCGGCTTGACCTAGTCAGTTGCTGCCAACAACTCATTGCCCATTGCCCAGGAGTCACGAAGAAAAGGAGAAGAACCTGAAGTCGTCTAAATTCACCATGAAAGAGTGAATGGATGACTGATTGACGATCACATCTACCCCTCCTGCAATGCAATGCACAAAGCCGTGCCGTGCCATCTCCTCACAGTCTTAAGCCTTAGTGGCTTCTGTCCTCATTCCTGAATCCTCCTCACTCCTAACTACAACTACAAGTCCACAGCTTCAAGCGAAGAGAAGAAAGCCTTCTTGAAATACACAGAAATGGCCGCCACCCAGTTGTCTCGAGCACTTGGTGTTGGCGTGCTTTTACTGGTTCGTTCCATGCATATCATACAGCCGGGAGTCTGGTGAACTGACAAGCCCTAGTTCTCTGCTCTGTCGATGATTTTTGGAGCGTATGTCTATTGCACCAAGAATCAAGGTATACAGCCATGATATACTAACAATTCCCCATGTATCAAGCATCGCCTGGTCCCGCTCTACAACCCTCCACCTCCCCATCCCAACATCCCTCTTAGCAACATCAACCATCCTCCCCATCCTCCTGGCCACACTCCTCCTATTCACAACCATCATCACAACCACAACCACAACCACAACCACAACCACAACCAGATCCCTCCACCTCCCAACCCGCATCCCCATCCCCACAAACCCCCAAACCAGACTCCTCATCCTCCAACTCCTCTCCACCATCTCCCCCATCCTAGCCACCCTAGCCTACACCTACTTCTCCACCAGCCCCGGAAGCACCCTCCCCTGCACCCTCGACCAGCAATGGCAATCCTACTTCCGCACCAAGAACGGCGCCGCGATCCGCTCAATCCAGGACCGGCTGCAGTGCTGCGGGTTTCGGAGCTCGCGGGACCGCGCGTGGCCGTTTCCTGACCGCGAGCATGGCGGTGATGCTTGTCTGGTGAGGTTTGGGTATCGGAGGGCTTGTTTTGGGGAGTGGCGGGGGCAGGCTAGGGAGGTGGCGGGGTTGGTGCTTGTTGGGGCGGTTTTGGGGTGGGTTGTTGTTGTAAGTTGTTTCGTTTTGG
>HG983359.1:62772-94169 GCA_900006255.1 Xeromyces bisporus
GAAAGCCCGAAAGAAATGGCAAAAAAACGCGGAGACCTTCCTATTGGCCAATGACGTCGCCTGGGGAAGAGGGCGGTGAGGACGACGAGATCTACTCCCTGGAATTGTAGATGGATGTACCTGTTGTTCGTCTTCCCTCCCAATTTGTATGATGACATGAACAAAAGCTACAAAATGGTCTCAACTTCACCTCCCAAACCAACCGAAATCCGCATCCTCACCCTCAACTGCTGGGGCCTGAAATACCTCGCCAAGTACCGGCACGAACGCCTCACCGAAATCGGCCGCCAACTGGCACTCACCAACCCACCCCCCGAAATCGTCGGCCTCCAGGAACTCTGGACGCAGCAGGACTACCAGAGCATCCGCGCCCAGACCTCGCACATCCTCCCCTACGGCAAGTTCTACTTCGGCGGCATCTTCGGCGCCGGCCTGGCGATTCTGTCCAAATGGCCCATCGTCGAGAGCAGCATGTTCGCGTACCCGCTGAACGGGCGGCCGACCGCGTTCTTCCGCGGCGACTGGTTCGTCGGGAAGGGCGTTGCGTGCGCGCGGATTCGGTTCGGGTCCGATGACGCGCAGGATGTTGCGGAGGTGTTCTGTACGCATCTCCACGCGCCGTACGAGCGGGAGCCGAACGACTCGTACATCTGCCACCGCACCGCGCAGGCGTGGGAGATTAGCAAGCTGATGCGCGGCGCCGCGGAGCGGGGGCACTTGGCGATCGGGTTGGGCGATTTTAATATGATCCCGGCTTCGTTTGCGCATCAGTTGATTCTTGGGCATAGTCCGGTTCGGGATGCGTGGCAGTGTCTGCATCCGGATTCGTCGGTGGGGGCGGCGATTGATGAGGTTGAACAGGCGCGTGGTCGTCCTGTGCCTTCTGCGCGGTTTAATCTCGTCGAGAATGGTGCTACGTGTGATTCTGCTTTTAATACCTGGCGCTGGTCGGAGGAGAAGCGGAAACGGCTCGATAAGGGGGAGGATATCATTGTTGCCAACGACGTGCCGGATCCTCGCGCCAAACGGTTGGATTATATCTTCGTTGGTGATGGTGGGTATCATTCGTCCTCGAGATGGGATATCTCCGATGTCAAAATGTCCATGACTCAACGGCATCCTACGCTGCTGTGTTCTCTGAGTGATCACTTCGCCATCAACGCCGTCATCTCACGCACGTCTAATTCAGGGCACAACAACAACAACAACAACAAACCCCAAGAACCAACCGTCCTCGATCCAGAAACCTACGACCGCATCCTATCCATGATCCACGCTTACGTCCTCCGCGAACGCTCTCAGCGCCGCTGGCGACTCGGCCATTTCGTCCTCTCTGTCTTCGTCTCCATTGGTTGTTTTATTGGTGTTTGGTGGACTGGCCATCATCTTGCCTACGTCGCTTTCATTCTGATGGTGGTTAGTACGTTGAATTTCGGGGCTGGCATCTTAGATGGCTTGATTGGGGGTTTGTTCGTTTCGAGTGAATTACGGGCGCTCAAGGAGTTTGAGTGGGAGGTTAGGAATGCGAAGAGGATTGCGGAGGACCTGGTTGATGCCGGGGTCAAGGGAGGGAAGATTGTTTGATTTTTAAGTCCATTGCTGGCAATGGAACTTTGGTTTGGGTATCTCAATGTATGCTACATGTACCCGCCGTATTACTATATATACCAGAGCTACTAATCTATTCAATCATTTAGTGAAAAGCGAGGATGTATTATTGAAACGTTTCTCATTCGCGTGCTACCTTAATCGTGATATGATTCTCGACGGCCACAAGTCAAGACTAATTACTCGGCACACTCACGCTTGCGCAGGTCAACGACCTTCAGCGCCTCCTCAGCAGCCTTCACACCACTAAGAGCCATGGCGCCGAAGGTAGGTCCCATACGGTTAGAGCCGTCGATCTCAGACAACTCCATACCACCCATGATGAGACCCTTGGTGACCTCACGAGTGTTCTTGACAATCGCATCCTCCGCCGAGTTCATATCCAGACCGCGCATTCCTCCCAGCTTGTCAATAGTGGCCATCGACACCAATCGCTTGGCGGAGAAGGCGCCGAATGGGCCATCGTGACCGGTGGTGCTGATAACCAGGGGAGCGTTGATGGTGTTCGGGTCCATGCAGGATTGGTCGTCGTGGTGCTGGGTGACGAGGGTCCAGTTCACAACGACACCAGCAATGGTGGGGTTACCGCCGGCTTGGGCCGGGCGAGTAATCAGGTCTTCGACGGCGGTAGCGTTGAAAAGCTTAACGTTGGGGAAGCTGAGGACCTTGGACAGAAGGGTCGAGGTGAACAAAGCCGCGTGCTTGACGACAACGAAGTTGGGGTTCGACGGTTCCTCTTCATAGGGAACACCAAGGTCGTTCAGGAAAACCTCAGCAGGCCTACGGAGGACCATAGCAGAGAAGAGCTGGCCACCGAGCCAAGCACCACCACCTACATCATGTCAACAGGTACATACTTCTGAGATGGGACTGCAGAGCTTAACATACCAGGAGACACGTTAGACTCGATAATGGCGATCTTCAGATCGGGACGAGCCTTAGCCAGGACGAAGGCAGTGCTCAGACCGCAAGAACCAGCACCGATAATGACAACGTCACTCTCAGCGTAGGTGTCCAGGTCCTGGAAGTACCTCCTGGTCATAGCCCGCGAGACCTGACTCTCACGGATAGGGGCGAACGAGAAACTATCCCACTTGCCCGAGAAGGCATCAAGCAGCTTCGTCTGAGAAGCATTGGCGTTGGCCACGGGGGTCTCGGAGGAGAGCACCTTGCTCTTCAGGTTGTTGACGGGGGCCGTGACAGGCTCGTACAAAGCAGCGGGGGGAGTCATTTTGACGATAGGAATTTCAGGTGACTGGGACGTGTCAGCCAAATAACCTAACACACAATACAGTTTTGACAAGAAAGGGGAATAGAGGGAAGGCATGATCCTTTCGCTGGAATTATCCAGATCAAGTTTTGACCGTATAATCTCAGAACGAATCCGGGACAATTCAATCGAAGTGGATGAATCTGTTCCCGGAGACGAACACCGGCCCATGCCCAGATTACCTGAGAATACCTTGATCTCTGATTGGAGATAAGCCCAGCCAAAGCGTAACCATGTCTTCCATCTTGAAGAGGGAAGAGAGGTCAGGAAAGTGAGGTATACTTTGGAGGGTAGGAATAGTAATCCGAGCAACTGGTAGTTAGGGTTAGCATGCAGTCCAGGAGGGAATCAGTCTAGTATAGACGCACCTGCAGAAGATGCGATTATTCGACTATGGTAGAGAGCACTTCGTAGTATTTTACTTAAGAGAGAGTTGAAAAGAAAAGAAAAAGAGGACCGGAAGAGGGGGGAGAGGTGGAGGCTTTATATAGGGCGACAACAAGGTCGAGGTACTGTAATGCTTGTACGGTAATGTAACCATAACGTCCCTATACGCCAATGACATCCTCTCTTATGCGGAGAAACCCAAATTAAATACCAATCCTATGTAATAAAACAGCGAAATGACATGTATTACAGCAAACCCCTCCCTCCATCGCAGCAAAATTGGCCAATCTCCAGGACCACCGCGAGGAACCAACTCTCAACGACGGCCGATCATGGCGTCAGGGTCACCGTTACGGGTAATGATAGGCTTTCCGGCGAGCCCGCTTGAAGTGGCTTGAAGTCATCATTACATACGCAGTCACAACCGCTATAGATAATGACTCATTGGAGCCGGACTGATGGATAGATCCGAGCACAGGTACGGAGCACGGAACAGCTACGATAGCTGCTACCGGTAAGCGAGGAACTGTCCCGAGGTCACCTAGGGCTAAGCACAATGCTGTACAAGTTGTATGCTGTAGCTATACATAGATATTTGACGGAGGAAGTGCTATGCAACGTTCACGCCCACTCGCACTCCATAGTCATCTCCCTTCTTAACCTTAACCCAGTTCTTCTTCTTACCTGCCTTCTCAATTCGCTCACCGATGTCTTGAAGCGATTCCCGCATAACCTCCGTCATAAGCTGATCCGTACTGTTTAGAATCAGTTTCAGACAGAGCATGTCACTTCTTCCTTTCCTTTTTATCACAGTGTCCCAGCGACTCTCTATTCGCATTCGCCAGTTGGTCTCCGAGACCTTGCCTGCCGGATAGACATGTCCGATGAGCGCTGCTACTCGACCTAGATATTGACACCACCATGTCTCCTGCGCGGGGAGCAGCTGGCGGAGACGGTCTTGGAATGCCTGGTCTGCCGGCGCGAGATCTCCAGACCATCGTTCGGAAAGAATAAGCGCGATCATGGCACGGTCAACATGCGTAAGGCTATTAGCCGATGCTAAAATCCCCGTAGTCGTGCTGTGAAGAGCGGCTGTTGAGCGGGATTCTCTAGGCACAGAGGAGTGAGCGAAGAGAAGATTGCAAAGGGCCGTAAGGAAGCGGACAGAGAAGGATCTGGGTGGTAGCTCGGATGAAAGTGATGAAGGCGTCTCCGGTAATGCCGAGACGAGCAGGTCCCTGATTGTGTCCCTTGATGGCGGAGCGTACGGCGATGTAGAGGCCAACAGCGGATCTTCTGTTCGGATTTCAGCAGGGAGTTTGTCGAAGAGGAAACCTTCTCTAACGCCACCCTGGCAGAACTGAATGCCCTGGATAACCGGCAATGCGCCCATGAGTGCATCTACGATGAATGCAATGGCTGGTGTCTGTGATGCCCGTCGTTTTGACACGCCGAAAATCTTGACATCCTTATCCTTACTCTTTGAAACAGCACCCAGCACCGAAGCCGTGTCATGGAAATCTTTTCTGCTTGCCCTGAAACCATTGATGATCGGAATTGGATACATGCCAATTTTCGACTGACTCATAAGCAGGTATCCCCAGCCCCTGAAACCGCCACCGCAGAGGTACACATCAAAACCTCCCCGGGCTTCAGCTGCCTCTAGCAGGCTCGACGGTACATTGAGCTGTCGATATGCGTGTTGAAAGTTCTTCTTCATCTCCTCTTTCAATTCCTGTTCAGCCTTAGTCGCTTTGCCTTTCCCATTCCCCCGAATTGACTCCAGCCGTTTGCTCAGGGCTGCAGCACCGTAGGGAAAACTAAAAGATCCCTGTGGGCATGTCGTAACAGTCCCTTCTTTTTCGACTACCCAAGTCATCTGCACACTCCCACCACCCATATCCAACACTAATCCGGCAGCTGAAGTAGAGCTACTGGCGACTCCCATTGCCCCCAATCGCCCTTCATCTTGCGGTGACAACAATTGCACGCCCCACCCCGTCTGGTCTTTTATCCTCCGCAGTATGTCATCACTATTAGGTGCCGTCCTAACAGCCTCCGTAGCAAGGACGTAGACGTTCTCCGGGGGTACACCAAAGTCGGCACAGATGGCCTTAAAATGAATTAACCTAGCCAAGACTTGCTTAATGACGAGATCGGGAACCGCGCTTCGCGTCGTTGTTTCAGCGTCCGTCGCAAATTGCGCATCGTAAAGAGATATACCGACTCGATCTTGATAGATCATCGGCATGATTCGAGTTGTAGGAGGGGAGAGATCGGAGATGGAGAAGCGGATGCCATTGCTGCTTGAAGTCAGCACTTGGGATTCATTTTGACTGGTGGTGCGTTGGCTAAACTCAACTGCCCATGTCCACAACCCCATAGAGGTTGGGATGATTATTCACTGGTATGACTGTCATGGTCCCAATTCCCTGTTCTGTGTTCGTGAAGTTAGGTTTTTGCCAGTGAAGGAGGGGAAATCTTTGCCGTGGGGAGTGCTGTGTTGGCAATGACGTCGGTGAAGATGTAGGAGGTCTGGATCGTGCGGACAGTTGTATTGTTGTTGGTTGGTGGTTTCCCACCGACTAACTAGATACACTGTGGTGGCAGTAAGTGTGTCAGCACTTGCCTGTCTCTGATTGGCTGGTGCTAGCCGACTCTCCTTAGTTAGAGCACACACACTCGATAGTTCCCCAATGTAGACAACTATCTCGTGCCCGATCGACCCAGACCGACTGACAGTAAGCGAGGGCGGTGAGAGGTGACGGACTCCACATGGGGTCTAACAGAAGATGGCCCTGTGCACGTGCCAGTTTCTATAAATAGTTCAATCCTGGGGACATGTCACTTCCAACGTTTTTGACAAGAAAGGCTCAAACCATCCTGTAACGGTGACACAAAGGGCAGAAGAGCTAATTTCAGGCCCCTGGCCCTAATAACAACAATGACTCTTTGTCATATCGCCAAACATTCACTGAGACGCCATCGTTACACATTAGGAGTACCTAAGGAGTGTCGTACTACGTCTTAAGCTTGCTACTTATTCTGTCGATCGGAACCACTACTGTTAAAAATCCAGGAACAGAAAAATTTGTTTTAGCAGGTTTACAGAGTAAATGGTGTAGTCACTATGCCTTGGGGCTGGAACTTTCAGTGGCTATTAAACTGTGACCGGTCAGCGTACAAAGTAAGTGACGGAAGCTATCCCTCAATTTCCTCAATTTCTCGTGCTTGTTCCTGGACATAATACTAACACTTTTCTTAATCGAGATAGAAACATTCATTTACACACGATGAGGCACCTAGCAATGTCGGATTGAAACAAGTGTATGCAGCCGTTCATCCTGAAGTCGAGTACGTTCTCCTTTGACTCAGTAAGAGCTAGTACATAATAACTGGCGCCAGCATCGTTGCTGTACATGGAGCATACGGGCATCGCGAGAAGACTTGGACGGCGTCGAATGAAGTCAACTGGCTTCGTGACCTGTTACCGCATGATCTTCCAAATACAGCTATTTATACCTGGGGCTATACTTCGACTCAGCAGGTGCCCTTGCAGAACATTGCCGAGAACTTGGTGATGGATCTGTGGGAGTCCAGGGAAGCTGAGAATGTGTGTTTAAATTCTTGAGATGTAGGTGAACAAAACATGGCTTGAGGACCTAACATTGCAAGCAGGCACACGAACGACCTATTATATTCATTGGTCACAGTCAAGGTGGCACAATAGTCAAAAGTGTGAGCATACGAATATGTTTTAACCAACTTGAGCGTTCGTTGGTGAGTTGCTAATACTTATACATAGGCTCTGCTCTACTCAAACTCAGCCTTACATGGCCATAAGGAGGCCTATCATTCTATCAAAGAGTCCACATGGGGTGTTATATTCGCAGGCACTCTTGAACTCGGTCCAAGACTCAATGGATTGGAGGCATACATAGCCAGCAGCAACTCGGCATCTCAAGCGATATCAAACGATTTCGTATTCCAGGAGGCACATTTCCTCGTCACTCAATTGCGACAATATGCTCTGATTAGCGATCAATTTAGGACCATATATGCTACAGAGAGTCCTCGACTACTCCAAAGTTACCCAGAAGAGGTGGGTATATGATAGTCATGCCAGCTTCCTTGCGCTCTTCTCGCTAATAGATTATGAAGAGGTTTCCGCCAGCACCATTCGCTCGAAGTGTCAACAATCACACGAATAACTATACTACTATTTTTATCAATGCCAATCATGGAGACATGATGAAGTTTGATTCTTTTGCAGATGATGGATACTTGATACTCAAAGAGCAGATCCAGGATATGCTAAGGAATCTCAGAAACGCAAGTTATGACAGGTGAAAAGTGTACCGGACATTGTAATGATAGACCGTTAAACAAGGTATTATGAACCTTCATGGCTTATTGCCATATCCAATCTACATATGTACCCGTCAAAAAGTGTTGGAAAGCGGCTTCGTCATATAAAAGGAATGCAGGCCGTCGTCAACAGGTCCAAGCCGTTGTGCGTATCCTAATCATACCTCCATACAGCAATACCATTAGAATATAAGCCAGTTACTATACCAACTCGACTGTCTGTATCTTTCATAGCTGTAGTACTAGTGCCAAATCCGCCTTTCGTTACATATATCGACCTAAAACCCTTATCAGCCGTCCACTCAGCCACCCAACTCGGAGCTGTTCTATTGTGGCAATTCTCCATATCACCAGACTGACGCTTTATACAGCGAAGACGGTCTTCTCGAAGGTGATCAAGAGAAGGCGGATGAGGATGGCCCGCTATCACAAGGGTGCCTTCCTTGTCCGTTGACAAGTTATCCGGCATGAAGGGTACCCGGATTACGCCGGTTTCCGTCGCTTGAACGGACCGGTCAGGTTGGATGTCGAACAGCAGGATACTGGATGTACTTGTCGAGGCTACCGCAAGGGCCGATGAATTCAACAAAGCCACCCCATTTGCGAACGGGATGTGTGCAACTGTTCGTATCTGTGGAGTTGCGTTGTCTCCCGTTGACAAATTCACGTGGACCAAACTACCACCAGGTATCCCGCCGAGCGTCTCAAGCTTCGCTAGCCAGGGATTTTCTCGTGCTAAGAAATAATGATCACTGGTAACGTAGAATTCATGCTCATTGAGCACAGTGATGGCATTGGGGGATTTGATAAGCGGACTATGTATTGTCCTGACGTGTCTTGCAACAGGTCGGAAAGAGTCGATATCCAGCGAAAATATCTCAACGCGCGAGCCATCAATGTGATGATTGCAGACGAGCAGCGTACGGGATTCTCTGTGATACTCAATTCCGAGCGGATGGAACTTGCCTACCTCGGGGAGGCCGAGGAGCTCAATTGGAACGAGCGCATCGGCATCCGACAGTTCTGGTGCTCTGTATCGATACAGAAAGAGCTGGCCAGACGGAATTTTCGAGAGTTCGTCTGAATTCTGGGGCAATGTGCCCATTACTGTGTTCCATGTGTCTCTTCCCGGATCGCAACTGAGGATTGCTATGCCGTCTTCCACTGCCATCAACGCATCCTCGCAGTTCCTGATCCGGTCAGGATATCTGACAGTGAAGTCTGCGAAGTTGTTGGACTCCGGGAGTTTCTCTGGCGAGTTTGCTAAGAGGGTTCTTAGAACTTGGAGACGAGCTGATAGGTATGGATATGTCGTTGCCAGAAGTAAGACTGCCTACGCATGTTTTGTTAGTTTTTAGTAGAGTATGACAGGCCAGGATAAAAAGTCG
Organism: Xeromyces bisporus; assembly: GCA_900006255.1. Classification (NCBI taxonomy): domain Eukaryota; kingdom Fungi; phylum Ascomycota; class Eurotiomycetes; order Eurotiales; family Aspergillaceae; genus Xeromyces; species Xeromyces bisporus. Next base: position 71,794 of record HG983359.1, read on the forward strand.
AGAATGTTGCTTCACGTCGTTTCTTCCCTTACAATGGCAGTTTTCAAGTATCCCTGGATTTTGGCCATTTTTGCGGAGTCTGTCGGTTTAAGTTGAAGCAACCTCGGGAACGAAATAATACGGGGTTTTACGAAGCACTGGTCCACTATTGGCACTAACCCGTATAGGTTAGTGTTAACTTAGCGGCAACTTGAGCTACAGCTCTCCTGGCCAATAGGCAACGGCAAACTGACAGGTGGAGCACTCCGTAAAGCGGGTCTAACAAAAGGGTTCCAAACAGTTTCGGAGAATTCGTGCAAAAAGCCTACGGCATCCCTTTTCATGACATTCTTCATGACATCCACTTTGAATACTGAGACTTAATTGGTATCAATGAGTTCACCTAATGGGCCTACCCGATACCAAAGCTGCATTCTGAATTCAAATCTTGTCGCCTGACTCGTGGAAAAAGCAGAACGCGGATGTCGACCTACTGATGCCATCTGATCCATATTGAGATTTTGAGAAAGGTTCTACGAGACGAAGAGAAGGAAACATAATATTGAAGATGGCTGCATTTTCTCAATCTACCGAGATTCCAATGTCCCAAGTTGGACTATCTCAATATGTCCCAACCCATGAATACGCAAATAAAACGCCCATGCAAAGCTTTGATCGTCGATATGTCCAGCTACCGCTTAATGACGAGAGTCAAGCAGGGACCATGATTCAAAGCAGGAATGACTTTGAAGATGGAGAATTCGCTTGCCCTGGCTTCTTTGACAGGATTCATCTGAGTTTATATGTCGGGGTACTGGGATTAGAGGAGTGGAGGTACGAAATGCGAAGAGAAGCTCAGCAAGTTCTACCGTGTCTATACTTGGGTCCGTCCATATGCCTGAAGGACCATGATTTTCTGTGTAAAGAGCGCTTTACCTTATTCCTTTCAATTCGCACCAATTCGCCGGCGCAAACTCGCTTCGTTTCCGGGAATAAAGCGGCAGAGTACCTCGGCGCTGAAGCCGACTCGATTGACGTGCAAAACAATCAGGAACTAATAACCGTCTTCTCCCATGCCATCCGTCGCATCAACGATCATCTCGCGTCTCCGTCTACGGTGCCGAAGAAAGTCCTGGTGTTTTGCGAATCTGGCAATGATCGTTCCGCCATCGTCGTGGCAGCTTACCTAATGGTAATGTTCAATATGAACGCAAAAAGTGCTCTTTACGTTGTGCATCAACGCCGTTTCTGTGCCAACGTCGATCCGTCACTGTGGGACATGCTTTCCGCTTTTGAGTCCATCCTGGTGGCCAAGCGAGATGTAGAGCAGTCGAGACGTGCCGCACTTGCATATTCGGGCTCGGGGCCTACGCTTCCGCCAGCTGCAGCACCTACGAAGAGAACCATGGACCTCGACGACGAGATGGAATTCGATAGGACACCTATAGCGCCATTCCAGGATCGTTAGGTTTCATGTAATGATCGGATCTGTCAGATGGGATTTGGGAGTTTAATGGTTTGGCTTACGAGGAGGGGAGTATTATTTTACATTTTCTTTGCCTATACTTGCCGTTTACTTGCTACTTGCTCCTTCTCACTTGTCCTCTCTTGTTTTGTCAAGATTCCAGTTGAGGGTTCCGTGTACATTTATAGAGCTTTCGTCGCTGAGATCGATAATCCATCTTCTTGAAGGCAAAAGTTACAATGCTCTGGGAAGAGAAATATCATCTGGAACGGATAATACCACTGCAATGTCCTCTATATCCATGTGCTGTGCGTCTTCTCCCAGACCGTCCTTCACCTGATCTTCCCATTCACTCGATTCCTTAACTTCATTCACTACACGGTATATATGCCGTACTATCCAGCCTCATGCTGCCTCTCCTACGCGTACTGACGCGCCCAAATGGCATCTCCAGCCACCCGACAAGCATCACCATGAGACTTCGAAAATCCATCAGGCCGCCCCGGAGATTTGACTCTGAAGTGTCCTACCAACCGGTTCCTCAGCGTTCGCTACGTGAAACCGATCCTGAAACCGATAGTCCAATATGTACACCACCATACATTGATTTCGACCCCAACGCCCCTCCTGCTGCATTTCCGACTTTGGATATGCCAGTTCCAGCAAGTGGGATGAATAAGGAGGTGTGTGCGAACAACGAAGCTCCGTCAACCAGAGCTAGTGCCGAAGAACGCACGGCATGCCCCTGGATGCGAAACCAGGACGTACTCTGTCAGTCTCGAGAAACGGAGGATGGCAGTCGGGATAGGAATGCTGTTGATAATGAAGGACCACCGATCGATCAGGCCGAGAACGATGCTGCCAGCGAAGGGACTTTAGATTCCTTTTACTTGGAGATTATGTCTGCCATGGCCAGTTCAGATAGAGATTCGGCGGATGCAGACGTGAGCATGGACAATAGCGATCTCCAGAAAGTCCAGGAGTATAATAACTTCTCTGGATCGAGGGCAGCACGAGTAAGTCGACCGTGACCTTCTGTCTGTCTCTATCCAGCTTCACTGTGGAAGTATTTCGTCTGACCTAAACCAGAACATCATCCAAATATCCAGCCTTGAGTGGGGTGATCTTTCGCCTAGGCTTCAAGTCGAGATCTTCGGCAACGTTTTACAAAGCCTGAATTGGCCGAACACTTGCAGGTTGCTCGGGTTAAGCCCTGAAGACCGCATAAACGTCGAGGAAGACCTCATGAATCGCAAAAACCAGGTCGAACTGGAGAACACGCAGTTGAGAGAGATGAGAGATAGACAATTGACAATGCTCCTCCAAATCGATAATAGCACCTTGAAGCCAAACAGGGTGTCTCCTCAGCTTGCATTCCGCGATATAACTCGACAACATATGCGCAATTTGAAGGAAGCCATCCAGTACGACTACTTTATCTCCAATAATAGGGAGATCTTAGAAGCCAGACAATTTCTCTCTAAGTATGGGCTTGACCAGAGATATGCCGGTGAATGGGATAGCAATGCCGTCGTCTTGCGAATACCGTGTGTTACCAAATCGGACACGACAAGCCGAAACGGAGCTACCGGTTCGAAATCGTTTTGCCAAACAGAGACGAACCCATCGCGCGCAGACGCTCGTGGATTTGATTCTGCTGACCATAATAGAGCAAATCGCGACATAATTACCACTAACATCAAATTAGCACAACGAAGGCAGGTATTCATCAATGGAGATGAGGACGGGACCTACTCAGCGGCTTCTCGAGCCAAGGAAGGTGACCATACTATACTCTCAGCGGGTTCGGAAGTGCAAACTGAGAAAGTGGAACCTGTGGCAGGCTCTCACCCTGGTGGACTGGTTCGCCTCAAAGTAGGAACTCAACGAGCAGCCCAAATTCGGGACTACGAACAATCAAGAGCCGTCCGTCATACGCAACCACTGAAATTCCCACATGTTCGCACTATGAATACTACGCCACCGCGGCGTCTCAAGGGATATGACGGATTCGCAGATGACACGACTATTAGCCCTAAGCTGCTTGACCGAAGATATTGCCTATCTAACCCAATTTTCCGACCGTCGATAACGACAGCCAGCAGATGTCAATCACATGATTTCTCGAATTTCAATCCGGCGCGACCTCAGCGGTCAGAAATGCCAGTCGGCAGACATCTGGCGAGCAAGTTTTCAATTTCCAAGCAAAATAGATATTTTCAGCAGTCGGGAACAACGGCTAGCAGACATGTAGCGAACAGCTTTCCTGATCGCAATCCGGTGCGGTCCTTCCAACCGCCGGAATCTACAGCAAGAAGGTATTTGGCAACCAATTTTCCGAATTCCGCATCGGCACGGTTCTTTCAGCAATTGGAGACGGCAGGCGACAGGCATTTGGCAAATAGCACTCTGTGCCCCAGGCCGGCACAATTCCAACAGTCGGAAATGAATAATAGCAGGCATATGGAGAATCGATTTCCATATCCCAACATGGAACATGCTTTGACTCCTTCAATGAGATGCAGACAAAGGCTGGAAGAAGCACGGTCAGAGGCACAGAGAGATAGGGAAGAAAGCGAAAATTGTTACAGCAGGATTGCAACCGACATCAATTGGAGGCGGCATATTGCTCATGTCAACATGACACGCCGGTCAAATTCAATCACTGCGTCCGGGAACTTACCATCTTTTTCAACGAATTCTGGACATGTGTCCGGTAGAGAACGCCCTTCGTTCCCTTCGTCACATCAACAAGCAACAAGAAATACGACGGCGTTCAATTCAAGTCGAACACCCTTGGCAATGATCACTTCCAGTTTTGATATACCCGGCGACCTGACGACACGCGAGTCGAATCATGGGCGAAGTAACGCCAGTTATCAGTTTAGTGAAGACAGGCATGGTGACTCTGCTCGGTCGAGGACCACAATACGCAGTAATAGTCAGACGCCTAAAAGCGAGAACGATAGCCAACCCGGGGACGAAATGGGGTTCGTGCCGAGTTCAAACAACCCATATACTACGCCAAAATGTGATTAAGGAGTCGCGACCATTTCGTCAGCTGGCGATGCCCGCGAAGCCGTCACTCGTCACACTGAGGTCGGTATCGAGAATGCCTTCCTGAGGCCCTAGACATTGTACATGCAAATTTCACGAATGTAAATGACTACAACGCCATCCCAGCTTCCGGCTCGGCTCAGTTTCAAAGCAGCGTTCCCGTTCGTAAAGAAATAAACAGATCAATACTCCGTATAGCGGAACACTCTTGCCAGACAATCCAATATTACCAAATACGGTAATTCGGCGTAACTAATTGGTCCGAGCCGTGCTGATCTAACGCGAAAACCCGCGCCTTTACTGCTTCTTCCAACGCGTCTCCCCGATTATGACGCCTAAGAGCGTTGGCGCAACAAGCAAGCCGGTTTCAATCTCCAAAGTCAATAGACAAAAGATAATTAATTCATAAGGGGATGAATAAGAAATAAAATACTACAGAAAGGTCTCTGATTTTTCCCCGTCCTGTCTTCGCTCGCAGTGGGAATTCCTGGCTGCAACCCACAAGGAATTGGCGTGTCCGTTCCAGCTGTTGATTGTATGTCGAGAAGACGGCAAAATAGAGAGATAATGCCTACTCCAGCAACAGCAGGTGCAGAGGTTGAGAATACCCACCGCCAGGAATCTACGCAGCCATCAGCAACGGCGGAAAGTTCTATGGATCAGGAAGAAATGGAGCCACAGACGGCAAACGGAGGGCATGAGGATCTAGTCGAAGAAGATGTGGAAGGGATGGACGTGAAGGCGAATGCGCTGATGCATTTATTGAATACGAGCTCGGTTTGGCACTCTTTCTCTGCTTGATGAAATGCCGCTTGATCGTCTTCCTACTCAATATCTAACTTCGTTCTATGTGACTCTTAGGTCTTCGTGGCTATCATGGCGGATAAAATGAAGAAGCAGCAAGAGGAATCGAGGGCACGATTGGCTAAACAACGGGAACAATCTGCGGAGAGCAAGAAGAAAGCGGCTCCTGCCACTGCCACCGAACCAGTAGAGAAGCGGTTAACGCGTGTTAGCTCGAGACAGACCGAGGGAACACCAGCGGAAAATCCCAAGACGAACGCCCAAAGCACTAGAAAGTCGAAGAAAGGAGAGGATAGCAAGAAGGCAGCTGCAAGTACCAATAACATCTCCAATTACTTCAAAAAGGCCGAGGTGAACGTCCCAGAAGACAATCCTACGGTACAAGAGGCATTGGAGCATGCAGCAGACGAATACGAAGCGAATCCTACGGCGCTGGGGGAGCGGCAGGATCTCGTTGCTACCGAGCAGCCTGAACTAGTCTCCGGTGGATACATGAGGCAGTATCAACTCGAAGGACTGGAATGGCTGAAGTCGCTTTATATGAATGGTCTCTGCGGTATTCTTGCAGATGAGATGGGTTTGGGGAAGACGGTGCAGGCGATTTCGCTGATCGCCTTCTTCAAAGAGAAGAACATATCGGGTCCGTTTCTTATCTGCGCGCCGCTGAGTACAGTCAGCAATTGGATCGATGAGTTCGCAAGATGGACTCCTGGTATCAAGACTGTTCTGTACCATGGGCCTAAGAACGAACGGGCAGCGACGAGGAGGGAGTCGATGAGGATTCAAGATCAGAAGAGCAAAGACTTTCCGGTTGTTTGCACCTCGTACGAAATATGTATGAATGATCGGAAGTTCCTCGGGCAGTATCAGTGGAAGTATATCATTGTGGTGCGTTCGTTGGCTGTCTTTTAAACATGACTTTCACCCCTTTCATGGTCAACTAACAAGATGACAACAGGATGAAGGACACCGTCTGAAAAATATGAATTGCCGACTCATTAAGGAGCTACTGACTTACCATTCCGCGAACCGACTTCTTATCACGGGTACGCCTCTACAGAACAATATCACTGAGTTATGGTCCCTCCTGCATTTTCTACTTCCAGAGATTTTCAACGACCTTAACAGCTTCCAGAGCTGGTTCGACTTCTCATCTGTCCTGGACAACAGCGGACAGGCAGATGCGATTGAACGCCGAAAGCGAAACCTAGTCACCACTATGCATGCCATATTGAAACCCTTCCTATTACGACGGGTGAAAACAGACGTCGAGACTGCCCTACCCAAGAAGCGAGAGTATATTCTCTACGCCCCGCTCACCGCGGAACAGAAAGACCTCTACCGGGAAATTCTCAACGGAACAGGCCGTCAATACCTCGAGGGAAAAGCTGTCGAGAGGCTTGCCGCGAAAAGCGGGAACTTGTCCTTCTCGTCTAGCTTGAAGCGTAATAGTGCCGAGAGTAGTGGATCGACGACCCCTAACAAAAGTATCAAATCCAGCCGCTCCTCGACGCCATCCAGTAACGTCGAATCTGGCCGTAGACGGAAGCCTCGGCAAAATTACAAGGAGCTCAGTGATCGCGAGTTCAATACCAAGCTGCGGGATATTGAAAAGGGGATCGAAGAGGACGAATCAGTGGACGCGGCTCCGAGTGATGCAGAGGTAGAGGAGAATGAACGAGCGAAGACGATGAAACTTGCCAGTAAGTCTTCGTGATTCATCTCTTAGCTACTCAACTAACCCTAACATCGCAAACAGAGCAAGAAATCGGACAGAAGAAGCTCCAGAACCCCGTCATGCAAGCCCGACTAGTCTGCGACTCCCCCCACAACTTCTACTGGCCCTGGGACCCCCAAGACGCAACCGCCGTGGACGAAACCCTAGTCACAGCATCCGGCAAGATGCTCCTCCTAGACCGCCTGCTCACCCGCCTCCTAACAAAAGGCCACAAAGTCCTCATCTTCTCCCAATTCAAAACCCAACTCGACATCCTCCAGGACTGGACCTCGCAGCTCCGATCCTGGCCCTGCTGCCGCATCGACGGCGCCATCAGCCAGACAGACCGCCAGTCGCAAATCCAAGCCTTCAACACAGACCCCTCCTTCAAGATCTTCCTCCTCAGCACCCGAGCCGGCGGACTCGGCATCAACCTCGTCGCCGCCGACACCGTAATCCTGTACGACTCCGACTGGAACCCGCAACAGGACCTCCAGGCGCAGGACCGCGCGCACCGGATCGGTCAGACGAAGCCCGTGATCGTCTACCGTCTCGCCACGAAGGGGACGGTGGAGCAGACGTTGTTGGAGAAGGCGGGCTCGAAGCGCCGGCTTGAGCGGCTCATTATCCAGAAGGGTAAGTTTAGGAGTCTGCTGGATTCGGCTGGTGGTCAGAATGATGTCGAGGAGTTGAAGAAGGCGCTTGGTGAGGATGAGTTTGAGCGTTTTGAGGCCGGGGCGGATCCGAGTTCTATTCTGTCGGACAAGGATTTGGAGATTCTGACTGATCGGAGTGAGGAGGCGTATGAGCGTGCTGAGAAGGGGTTGGATCGGAGTGGGAAGGCGTTTGTGGCTGTTGAGACGAAGGGGGAGCGAGATTGAAGAATGATATGATATTTTGCGACTTGCCTACGGAGTCGGTCCGGTTAGGGTTTGTGTTCGCTCTCTCGGCGTGGTGGAGGTTATTTGCGCTTTGTATAGATCGTCCATACAAAACGATCAATGTATACCTTGACGAAGCCAATGATGCCAATAAAAGGAAGAAAACAAGGAATTCCATTGCAAGCGCCCCAGAACTCCAAATGGCTAAACCACAGTGCAACGAGATACCACACATTATTAGAAGATTATAACCAGTCAACCACTGACAACAAGAGAAGCCTGAAGCCAGTTATATACACATATCAGAATATGCCGCAAGCAAAAGGAGATGTCACTACCTCCGTGACCGCTCCTCCTCAAGCTGCTCTCGCAGCTCAGTCAGAGCATCCTGCCGCCTGGCAAGATGACTCTTCAAACCATCAACCTGCTCGCCAACAGTTTTCACATCGTCCCTAAGACGCTCCACCACTTGTCCATCCTTGGATGAACCGGTACCTTCTCTCAAGTCGCGCAGGTCGCGCTCCTTGTACTCCAGAAGCTGCAACGCCTCCTTCTTGATAAGAGCCCAATTAGGCCGACCATCATTCCGGGGCCGATGGTCGCCATTCTTCCGGTTCTCGGCGGCTTCGTTGGCTGCTTTCAGCTTCGCCTCCAACTCCGCAAGCTCCCGTCTCAGCCGGACCTTCTCCCACTCCTCGTCTTGAATGGTCTCGCTGAAATCCGTGCCTCGGGGCTGATACGACGTCTTACCGCCCAGGCCGAGACGGCTCAGATAGGTGTCTCCGAACTTGGACTTGCGGCCGGTCGGGGTTTCCGTGTCGCCGTTTGAGCCCCATTTCTGGGCGGGGCGGACGTGGTCGATGTCGTAGTCGATTTGGTTGTGTTCGAAGGAGGCTCGGAGGGATGCGGGGATTGTTCGGGGGATTCGGTAGCCTTCGTGGCGGTAGTTAAGGATGTGGAGGAATGCAAGGGTGGCGTCTTTGTTTATGGATGGTGATGCGGAGGGGTTGACGAGGTTCCATGCGGAGCGAAGGTCGGTATCTGGGACGTCGAGGGAATCGTACAGGGGCAGTAGGGAGTCGACTAGACGCAAGTAGTAATCAATATATGCCAATGTGATCTCGAGCAGCAGCTAACTCCAGGTAGACTGGCCGGAACATACACGTTATTTCTCCTCGACGATTCTTGTTCGCGTGGTAAATCTCCTCGTACTTGCTCTTGTCGGACGGGTTCATGTACCAGTCAAAGCCGCTCTTTAACCCGAGAGTCTCATCCTCGTCTTCTATTCGTTCGAAGCTCTCCTGAGCACCGCTCAATGCCCGGGTAGCCTGTACGAGATGTGCCTTGGACTCAGGAACGAGCCAATCCGGTAATACAGGGGGAACTTGTCGTAATTCCTATCCATCATCCAGTCGTCAGCGAATGAACTAGGAGACAATATTCGTAGGTATATATATACCCCATTGACAAGGTCAAAAACCAGTCTCATCGCAACGCAAAACTCCTCAAAGTCCAGCTCCCCGTCTCCATCCACATCCGCAAGATCCCAGACTTTTTCCAGCTGCTCATCTCGAAGTCCGCTGTTTCGGAGAACCGTCGCTGCCTGATGGCTGTTCAGGTGTGGTTGGCCGCCGGTAAGCGATGAGAATAGCTCCCAATACCGCTCAATCTCCCACTGCTCGATTTTCTTGTTCGGCATGGTGCGGGATTGTTGAGATGGAGGTGTAAGTGGTTGTATTTATACTGCAGTCGAAGAAGTAGACTGTAGTAATGGGAGAGCCTCTTTGCGACTGGATGTTCATATCCCCTCGTCGGGCAGAGCTGTTTTCTGATTGGCTGGGAAGGGTATTACAGTACATAAGTAAGAGTCCACTGTAGGAAGGGTGTACTTAGGTTAATTTCCAGGCGGTAAAGCTTAAATTCGGCAGTACGTCACCGCCTGTTCACAGGGTCTCGAATGCTCCAACCTCACCGACTCACGACTCCGAGTCGCTGGACTCGCTCCGTCATGATACATGACCGCGGAAGTGGTCGAAAGGAGACGCTTACTTGCTTCTGGAGTTGCCTCTACTGTTATCTGTCTTTGACTGCAAATAAGACGAGGAAGGCGTGCACATCGACCTTCCTATAATGAACCTTCTAGGACCTCTTCAAGAAAGAAACTGAAACGATCGCACTTGAAATTGCTATAACAACATAACTGCTCCATTAGGGTCACAGGCTACGCTTGGTGGTGAGTGTAAAGGGTCATTGAATTCGCCAGTCGAGGCAGGTCACTACCAGGGAATATACTCGCTTTGACGAGGACGAGGGCGCTGGTACTGGTACTATTGCCAAACAATGACTTTTCTTTTGGTCATACATATCATACATCACAGGAATCATTATCGGAATCTAAGTAAAAGGAACAAGCTCTATCCCGGGAAGTGAATGCTTGCTTCCTTTGAGTCCAACGAGAACATAGCACCTTCTATGATGCCTTCTTGCCTTCATCCCGAGTAGGCCCAGCTTCTTGCGCGGCCTCTCCGTCTTTCCCACTTCTTCTCTTCTGCTGCTCTTCCACTTGAAGAATCGCCCGCTCAGCTTCTAAAACCAGCTCGGGCGTGTCCAGTATAGCAGCCAATTTCTTGGCATCCGAGAACTGAAGAAGCATTCGATCCTCACCACTCTTCGCCACGTCCTCCGCCATTTTAGACGATTGCTCCTTAGGGGAAGTGTCTTTCAAGGCATCGGAGACGCGATCCGCATATAGGGACTCGAGTTCGGGTAGAGACTTGGGATTCAGAAGGCTTTTGCCGACCAGATACTCCAAGTGTTTTGAACCGTTGAAAGCTTGTGTTTGACACCTCTGTCAGCGCGTTAAAGGAAGGGGAGACGGGGCGCAAGCCAACCTCGCCAATGCGACCATCCGCGGTATATTAGGTAGAAGAAAGGAATGTTGGGTACTCTAGATGGTAGAAGTCAGCCAGACTCTCCGTAGCACTTTCCAACTCATCCCATCCCATCCCATCCCTCTCAATCCATGTCACGTACAATGGAACCAAACCAATTGGAGCCGTAATAGGAGCCAAAACACAACTCCACCACATCTTATTCCGATGCCACGCCTGCCTCTCTGTCGCCAGTTGATGCAACACCGGATAGACCCTCGACGCATGGATCGCATTCGCAGGGTACAACACGTCCACTTTCTGGTCCTCATTACCACTACCATTACCATCACCGCCATCATTCCCAGCATTCCCAGCAGGGTGCGACTTGTTCAGACGCCGTTGCGTCCTGAGAGACGGAATGCTCTTGAGTCCCCATTCTTCGTACGGAATGCGCTGCTGCACCTGGTTTCCCCACGATACCAGTCGCTTCTTCCAGCCTTTGTCTGTTTCCTCCCATTTTGCCCATGTTTCGGCTGTTTTGCTGGTTATTCGGTCGACCAGGGATAGCTCGCGGGCGACGTCTTTGGAAAGCGGTCGGGAATAAACCAGGGCGCGTTTTGTGGATATGGGGACGAGGAAGAGTCGCATAGCAATGGATGGTTCGTTCAATTAGTAGTAGGTATCGCTTTTTATAGGACTTTGTTGTATGTGAATGTTTATGTGAGTATCTGCAAGTCTGCAATCCGAGGTTAATCAGAAAATCCACCAAGATTGGAGACTTTCCAGCGATAGACAGACGTCATGTTTCGGAGCCAAGAAAGAAGAGACTCTCCTAAAAGAACAGCTGCCTGTCTGCTTGCTTCTTATATTCCTCTATCCTAAAGAACAAAGACATGCGACATGTTTCGCCTAAATCCACCCGTCGTCTAATTTCCGAGTCCGCGACGCACCAGCTCTCTCCCTCTCCCTCGTTGACGAAGCGCAATGGCGTTGGATGAGGACAGTCCAGCAGCATCATCTCTGCAAGATACTCGACGTGCTTCGGGAGTAGAGCATGCCCTAGATAATAATAGCAATAATCCACAAATCACCGAGTCGGCGGCGACGGCGGCGCCGGGGCACGGCCATCACGACGGCAATGGCGATAGCACTGCTGCTCCAGCGGGCTTGCTAGAGCCTCCCGCCGGTGCTTCGCCTTCGCCTTCACCTTCGCCAGAAGCCATTGCTAGCGGAGATCGTGTGAAGAATGTGCAATTGGGCCTGGGGATACGAACCCTTCCAGGTACGAATGCGAAACCTGCTCATAAAGTGTTACGCTATCAGCCGTAGCCTACTGACCTTGGTTCTTCGCATACGATACGTACAGCATGGATCCGATCCTATGAGTATCCAGCCGACGATACCCCCGCCGGGGTAACAGATCAACTATTACCATCTCAGCCTGACGACGCTGTCGTCGCTCAACATAATCATTCTCCATACACGACGAACTCGAACCTCAGAGCGAGCAACCAAGGCGCGGCATCAGGAAGCAACCAGCAGCAGCAGCAGCAGCAGCAAGCACCCCGAGAATCGCGCTGGAAGACATTCTCAGACGCAAACAAATACCCGCGCGAGCCGCACTGGGACGAGAAACACGTAGCCCCGGAATGGCTCGACGACAACGTCGGCGACTACTCCCAACCCTGGCGAGGGAGGAACGCCGATATCGAAGCAGACGATCCCCTAAGCCGCCAACGAAGACGGCGCGACGCATTCCTGAAACGCTTCCTCGGCTCTCTGCTGCGAAGCCCCATCGTCCCGCTGTGCTTCCGGCTCACGGTCTGGTCCTTTTCCCTCATCGCACTGGCCTTGGGTGGGTCCATTCAGCATATCTCTTCCAAGTTCAATAACCCCCAGGGCCCGTCGCCGTTGATGGCCATTATCGTCGATGCGGTCGCCCTCGTTTACATATTCTACATCACCTGGGATGAATACACGTCTAAGCCGCTAGGGCTGCGATCCGCTCGGTCCAAGGCGCGGCTCGTTCTTTTGGATATCATCTTTATTATTTTTGACTCCGCTAATCTTAGTTTGGCCTTTGAGGCTTTGTCGACCGAGAGTGGCTCCTGTAGAGATGCGGATATCAATCAGTCGTTCTATCCCAAGAACGATGCGCTATGTCGTCGGGAAAAGGCTCTTGCGTCCGTTTTGTTGATTGCTTTGGTAGCTTGGCTTTTGACGTTTTCTGTTAGTATTTTGAGGTGAGTATTCTTAGGACTCTTGGTTGCTTCCGTTGTCGATATATGCTAACATAGCTGGAACCGGCAGACTCGTGGAGAAGGTGTCTCGATGAGCCTATTCTTTCTTGGTTTATCTTTTTTGTGTTCATAACGGCGCTTGGTGCCTTGGTCCTTTTTCTTTTATCTGATCCGCACGCTTCTCTCCGTGAGAGAAGGCAAAAGTTGTTACTGACCAGTTGACGGTACAATTGTCGTCAACTTTTCGAGGATTTGCTGGACTCACGATAATTCACAATTGAATAGTACTGTACATACATATATAATAATCAGGTATCCTTAATATATCAAACAAAATTGAAAGTACCGTAAAGCCAACTGCGTGATCCCTTAGACATGTAACGCCGGCCCTTCCTTCCCATAAAGCGGATCTAAGTCAAACCACGGCAGTTCCGCGATCCCCTTGACCCTCTCCTCCTCCCTAGGTCCTCCATAACACATATCATATGTTCTTCCCGGTGGATAAGCACCAAGCATATTAAAATCCCCCCCATAATCCTCGAGCAACCGATGACTCACCCCCGCCGGAACAATCATGAGATCCCCCTTCTGGACAACCACCTCGTAGCGGTTCGGACTGTCCTCGCCGCCGAAACACAGCTGCGCGCGTCCTGAAACGACGCCCAGCACCTCGTGGGCCGTCGAGTGGAAGTGCGAGTAGCTGTACATCGTGTTTGACCAGGTGGGTCTTACAGAGCCCATGTCGGTGAGGCGCTTTTCGAGCTCGGGCTTCGTTGCGTCGAAGGCTTGGTGGTATATTAGGAGAGGTTTGGATTGGATAGATGTGTTGGGGTAGCCCTCATAGCGCGGGATTTGCTTGGCTGTCACCCGAATGGCGTTTGGCGGGTTGAATGTCATCCCCAATGAATTGGATTGAGTTGTCTTTTCTATTCTTTTGATCCTTTTGGGTTGGTGGATATGATGCCGTTGTTGTTTGTTGGTGGTTCTTTTTCATGTCTCGACAGAGGGTTTATATAACGTGGCAGACTGTTTGCCTTCGACGTCATTGCACGCCTGTGGCACAGTGGCATGATGCATCGCTGTCGCCATTCGCCAATGCGTTCATGTTAGGAGGCTTATGCAGTCGGCCACCCAAGAGGGGAGGTACCACTATCGCGTAGGTGACAGTGCATAGGTACAATAGGATATAAAGCCAAATGCTGAAGCGATAACCAACGCCTAGAACGCCAAACACAGAAACCCAAGTAATCAACAAAAGAACCTTCAAACCCGCTTGCGGAAGATGTCTTATAGGCTGCTCCAGTAGATGAGCCGGCTCAACCCCCCCATCAGGTTGGTCCCCTGAATGCGGCCTTGCCAACACATCCGCCCCAGAAAGCGAATGACGGCGACGGTGTTTTGCGTATCGACGCCCTGCGAGCCCAGCCACGAATTCCAGGCACCCTGCAGAAGTTCTGCTCGGGGGCCATGCAGGATGCTAGCGACCATGGGAGCCAGGAGCCCCCGTCGGTTGCAAGCAACACCTTGCCTTCCCCGGAAGCGACCAGTGCTGATCTCCTCCCACTGAAGACAGGCGGCCTGCGGCAGGCCACAGTCGAAACACGCGGAGTAGGGCGAGTACCGGATATGATCGTAGATGCGGCCGACAAAGGCCTGTGCGTCGACGGCGGCAGGGCTACTCTCGCACTGGTGAAGCTGGTGGCGGTCCTCAAGCCCCGCATGGTGGCAAAGATAGCACCGTCGGTCCCAGGTGTCGAGCGCGGTCAGCACGGACCGCAGCTTGGCTACCTACTAGGCTACCATTCGGCAATCGAGCAGATAGCATTAAGCTCGGAGAGCTGGTCAGACCCCAGGGACTGACTCTTATGAGCGAGAAAGAGGATCTTCACCTTGACCCAAGAAGAAACAACTGAAAAGACAATTCAATTGAATTCATTGAGGATGACATTCAACCCTCCAAACGCCATTCAGGTGGTAACAACAACCAAGCAAATTCCGCGCTATCATGGCAACTGCAATACCGATAGATTGGGGTAGGCACGCCGCACGCCTGGTAATGGCGGGCCGCGGGTGGCCTTTATTGATCCTTGGGTAAGAGCAGAACATACGTCAGGTCCGGACTCTGTGTTATGAGTGCTTGATGGGTAGATACTAGACACGCCTGGTAATAATGGCGGATGGCCTTTTGTATCAGAACTACAACATTGTATGGTGCGAGACAGCAAGATGATGAAATTGTTTAACGCCAGGCGGAAACTATCTAGGCCTACCTGTGTTTCCCGTGCCTCGGCCCTCCCTACCTTTGTAACATTTGCTCCGCCGATCAGCCACGTGACCTGACATGCATAAATAGCTTATGCATTTCATAAATCAGCATAAGATAATGACAATTGTCGACTGTCGAGTAGCAAAAAATCACCCATGCGAATGCAATACTCCTGCATTCTCCGTACCAAAAGGTCAAAGAGCGTTCTTCTTGATTTGGCATTTGACATTGGATTTCCTCATCGTCCTTATTTGACCCAGAATGGGAGGTGTCAGCAAGCAGACGTTGGCCAACAGGCAGAACGGACGACTCAAAAGACAGAAAACCACACATTGCACCACGGACGACAACATCGGGAGCACACAAGAGATTCCAGAGCTTACGCATGGTAGCGACGATGGCTTTAGTAAGAATACATACTATGATACAGACGGCGATATGGATGATGGTGTGGATTGGGATACGGACGACGATGACATAGACGTTCATCATCATATCGCCGACGAAGACGATGGAAATCTCACTACGGATGATTACGAGGTCATTTTATCAATTTTGCGGGAGGGAGAGAAACGTGCGAAGGCAGACACGTCTACATATGCCCGAGATGCCACAGTTCAACTATATGACTCAGGATACACCCGATTTGAAGGTACCATATGCAAGAAGCTCAGAGCCCTCCAGAATGACAACTTGGAGAGATTCAAAGAAAAAACAAGAAAGGGAGCTCTCCATGCTTCGTTGTAAGCGGCTGACACGCTATTTCGGATATGAAACGAAGGTAAGAAAAGCCAATACTGCTGTCCATGGCTATGGCTTTCGCCGCTAGTCAATTCATTGGTACCGAACCTTTAATCAATCTTCATCACAGGCGAGGGACGAGCAAACAACCTCAGAACCTCTATCTCATAGACGCTCCCCGGACGACGTAACGAGAGCGATAGACGATCTAACAAAACTTGTGAACAAAGCGGATAAAAAAGGAGTGAATGGACAGGCCAGACGACGATACAAATGCGTTTTATGCTTTTTGAATTTACAATATTCAAAGAACGGGAAACCTTTGGAGGATAATCGTCGCGGCACTTTGACCAATGTCGCTAGCAAGATGGAGGGAAAGGGGTTTTGGTTTGCAAAGCAGATCAGCAACTGGGAAAAAAGCTGGCTCGACTTCAGACATATCCCAGAGGGTGTGCAAGGGACTCAATAAAGCGTCAACACCTATCTCAGAGATGAGGCTCTTACGGTGCACATCCGAAATTGGCTGCGAACTCATCGGGAAGGTAAGTTCACTGGAATCGATATATTTAGGCTGAACAGAGCCGGCGCTGATTTTAGCAAAAGACATTTCATCGCACAATTTAGCAAGTGAGGTCGCTGCTTATTTGGGTTCCAGAGAGGTTGGCAATACACTGGAAGGTGTATTCGACTATATGTCGAGCAGTGAAAACGAGCGTTCGGCCTATTCAACTAAACCTATTTGCGCGCGAACGGCCAGTAGATGGTTGAATAAGCTCGGTCTGAAGTATGGTTGCGTAGGAAAAGGGTATCATTCCGAGATGGGCACGAACGGGAAGATGTTAAAGAGTACCCACAAAAGGTATTCGCCCCATCTTTCTGCGATGGCCTTAGGTACAGCGTGCGTTTCGATGAGGATGGCCCGATGGAGTATCCCGAAGGAGTACGAAACCCAATCGTGCTCGTTACCCACGGCGAGTCGTACTTCAATGCAAACGATGCGAAGTCATATGCTTGGGGACCGTTGTATCAGTGAATTAACCATACGCTTTCTCGTCGTCATCCCGCAATAAACCCGATGCTTCTTACGGTAGCATGTCTCTTCGGAGACTAAAAACAGACGCTGTTTACCTTCGAGATTGAGCAAAACGCGAAGCTACCGCGTTTCATTACGCTTAGATCCTACGGCTCGATACGCGAAGCTATCAGGGCTTCACTTGTGTTGAAAGACGGCATACGGAAGGATGAGAGAGTCCTCTGAGGGACTAACGGGATGGTATTGGAACTATCTATGGGAGGCGCGTGCTATATCTGTGATCAAGAGCTCGGTTGATCAGCCAATGACAGACAGGCTCGTGTTGGAACCCTAACTGAGCCCTAGTCGACAATTTGTCTAAATCAAACCATACGGTCGTCGAGGTCTCTTCAATTCTGGGAGACCACATTTCTATTTACTCACTAGGACGATCCACTTTGGCGGAGATTCATAACCGGAAAGATGTCGGACGTTAAACTCCTTACTATCATAGGAAGGATTGGCATCCTTGGCTTCAGATGGTCAGGGCAAATGCTGCCGACTTCAGAGTATGGGATTCTATAGATCCGGAACCTAATGCGCCACATGCCACGTTTCGAAGAGTGGCGCAATGGCCGTCCGGACGAGCGCAACCGTATTGCTCGGGAAAATCTACGCCAAAACCTGCACATAGCTGCGTATTGGTTTCATGTGCGGTTCCAGGCGTTCAAAAATGAGGTGCTGAAGAAGAAGTGGGATGTGGTTGATCATTGGTCGAGGTACGAGTGGCAGGGGCGTGGGTCTTCACACACACATGGCCTGTACTGGATTAAAGATGCCCCTAACAGTGAGGTTGACCGTCTGTCTGAGGCCGAGCGTCAGGCCTTTGCGAATATATGGGGAATCGTCATTCAAGCCCAGAACCCCGAACCGCTGCGTGAAGGTGCTCCATATGAGGAACGCTCCCCAATGAGCTTGGCGCCCGAAGAGCACCGTAATACGGTAGGGCATCTGTCGGCTACACTAAATCGGGTACAGAGGCACACATGCGCCACCACATACTGCCTTCGCCGTGACGCTAGGACTGGTGAACCGTTCTGTCGCTTTCACTTTCCTGTAGAGCTGTCGGATTCGGCCGCCAGCCATGAGTCGGGAGCTAGCAAGTACGCCTGTTGCGGAACGAACGATGCAACAGGAAGAGGCTTACAACGACCATAAGATGACGAAGAAACTCGCATATGCTGATTACCTCGGCCGAAAGAAGAGTCTGCAAGTCGTTCACGGGTTGATCCTTGGCACGATCGGCAAGGAACACTACCAGTTCATTCAGGACTATCAACCCGAAGAGGTAAGAGATATTCTCATCGTTTTGAGACGGAGACTCTTGCCCACCCCGAGGGTAGAAATGAACGATGTCAAGAAGACCTGGTCCAAATTGATGCGAGGACCGTCGAAAGGCTCGGATGTTGTTTCGTGGTTGGATAAATGTGAACTCACAGCGATTCGCGGGAAGGAATTGGGTGTCGAAATGTTCAAAGACGAGTATTCAGACACTCCGGTTTGGGACTTGACCGAGGCGATCGAGCAGATCGACCATGCTTGGGGAACAAATGTTCGCCTTCGTTCTCAAAGTGAGAAGCCTGACACCCCCACGGAGGACAAAGTCACGACAAGGACTCGGAACTTCAAACCATTTTGAGACGAGCATCGTTCAAAGTCCGAATCCACAGACAAGCAACCAGAATCGAGTGAGCATCACGCTTAGTCTGCATTTGACAATATCAGCGACTTCGGATCGATTTCTGGCAACGTTGGCTTATGGTTTCCTGTGTGTCCAGATCCGGTTAGCGTGTTTTAACGCGAGTACGTGATTGCCATTTTTTGCGAATTCTCGCGATATCAATTCATCATGTCTGGCCGTTCTTCTTCCTAACGCCTTTTGCCATAACTTCGCTTTGAAATACGCATTGAAGGAGGCGTCCCTGCGCAGAATACCCTGGACCCACTTTTCGTCTATAATGGACTATCATTGGCGGGGTGCTATGGCTAGTGTTAGTTAGGTTAGGTGTTAGGGCTAACCGACCCCTCCACCATAAGATTCCGGGGTCGCGCTAATGCGCGACCCCGACAGCCCAACGATCCTGACGGCCCAACGATCGTTTTTGTAGAAATTCCACCCCCCCCTATCTTCAACGCGTCTTCTTCAACCACCACCATGCCTGATTCCTATAAAAAAGGTGAAGATATAATCCAGAGCGCCATTTACGCGTTAAGACGCGTAAAATAACCCGTGTTTGCGAAAACTGTCCGAGAGTTCAATGTTTCTGTGCAGAGACTCAGAACTCAATGGAATGGTCGGATGAGTCGAAGTGACTGGCCACCAACAAGTCTTCGACTTTATAAAGGGCAAGAAGAAGCTGTCTGCAGGTACATAGACACGTTGGATCAACTCCATGTGTCCCCGCGGCCTTCCAGCCGCGGATTCAATTCTCCGCGACGAACAAGCCGATCCGAGCGACCATTCCCCTACGGTCGTCGAACTTTGGCTTAGAAGGTCCACTGAACGGCATCCTGAATATCCTGTGAGGAGGCAGAGGGCAATAGACAAAGATAGGAAGCAATCCCACAGCCCGGAGGATATTGGGAGGTGGTTTCAAAACCTCGAATGGTTGATGCGGGACCATGGAGTTGATCCCTCCGATATTTACAATTTTGACGAGTCAGGCTTTCAGATGGGGATTGGAAGAGATCAATGGATTGGCAGAAGGGAGTCTAAGAATGTTTATGGAGGATTAAACACCAACCGCGAGTGTATCCCTGTTGTTGAAGCTATCAGGGATAAGGTGTACCAGAATTCGGCGGCGGCTCGCGACTGCGCTGAGCGATCCCGGGCTTCAAGAAGCCAATTACGGGGTGGCAGAGTCGTATCCAGCGATCCTGTCCGCCAGATGACAAAAACAGAGAAGAAGATAAACGAGGATGCCGTGAGGAAGCAATTGGAGAGTTAAGTATAAGCGGGTGATGGTAGAACTTGTTGACTACGCCATTGAACGAGGAATCGTCGTACGGAGACAGCGGAAGCGGCGAAAGATAGCAGAATAGTCCTATTTTCATTTGCATATAAATTGATGTGTATTTACATTGATTTAAGTGGTTTAAATGGTGGTTGAATTCAGACCATATGAAAAAAGATCGTTGGGCCGTCAGGATCGTTGGGCTGTCGGGGTCGCGCACTAGCGCGACCCCGGAATCTTATAGTGAAGGGGTCGGTTAGGGGTTAGGAAGTTAGGGATTCCGGAATATGTTAGAAAAAGAGTATCCATACTATTAAACTCTGGTAGTCATTTTAGAGGTTCCCCTTGAATAGTACTGTACATATACAATCAGATACCTTCAATGATATATCCAACAAAGTACCGTTAAGCCAACTGCGTGACCCTTTAAACATGCAGCGCCGGTCCATCCTTCCCATAAAACGGGTCCAACTTGAACCACGGCACCCTCGAAATATTCCCAATCCTCTCCTCCTCCCTAGGCCCCCCATAGCACATATCCCAAGCCCTACCCGGCGGATAAGAACCAAGCATATTTAAATCACCATAATCCTCAAGCAAGCGATGAGTCAACCCCGCCGGGACAATCATGACATCCCCCTTTTGGACAACCGGCTCGTATCTGTCCGGATTATCCTCGCCGCCGAAGCACAGCTGCGCGCGTCCTGAGATAACTGCTAGCACTTCGTGAGTTGTCGAGTGGAAGTGCGAGTGGCCGTATAACTTGTTGGTCCAGCTGGGGATTACGGCCCCGATGTCTGTGAAGCGCTTTTCAAGCTCGGGCTTCGTTGCGTCGAAGGCTTGGTGGTATATTAGGAGGGGTTTGGATTGGATAGATGTGTTGGGGTAGCCCTCATAGCGCGGGATTTGCTTGGTTGTCACCCGAATGGCGTTTGGCGGGTTGAATGTCATCCTCAATGAATTGGATTGAGTTGTCTTTTCTTTTCTTTTGATCCTTTTGGGTTGGTGGATATGATGTCGTTGTGTACACTAGAGATGGATCCGAAGGCTGCCCAAGCGGCTAAATGGAGTAACTTATATTTTATGATGTCGTTGTTGTTTGTTGGTGGTTCTTTTTTCATGTCTCGCATGTCTCGCCAGAGGGTTTCTTATAATATAGCAGACCGTTGCCTTCGACGTCATTGCACGCCTGTGGCACAGTGGCATGATGCATCGCTGTCGCCATTCGCTAATGCGTCATGTTAGGAGAGGCTTATGCAGTCGGCCACCCAAGAGGGGAGTATTGAGCGGTTCTGGGGCAAATATTAAAATGAGAAGGTTGTCTTGAATTCCTATACCTAGCCGGTAGTTCATATTTCTGTAGAAGAAGAAGAAAAGATATGCTTGAAGTTGATCCTCTGAAGTAAAAGCGAGAGTGAGGTTCATGAAAGAAAAGAAAAAGAAAAGAAGAAAGAGAATTGAAATGGAATGTGGGTGATTGCATCAAGCAATCCCCAAACAGAAGCCACGAACATAGAACATACAAGGAAGCCACGGAAAAAACATAATTCCTAGCTCAGGCAGTGACAGTATCATCCATTAACGCGTCGATGACAGTGCACAGGCACAGTATACTTATAGTACCACTCGGCAATCGAGCAGATGATATTGTGAGTCAGAGAGGACCTTCACCTTGGTCAATATGATCACGACCAATTGACCGCAATCCATAAACCCATACATGATACTCTCCTCGAATCAAAACCCTCGAAGATACCACCTTAGAGCCATACAAGATCCGGCAAGACACTTCTGAGTCCCGACTCCATGTCGATATATTCCGACGGGCCTCTCAGTTTCCCCCGATTTACCTTGCAACCGACACGCAAGAGTCTGTTTCTTCAATAAGGACCTCCCACTCTTGATATCAGTAATCTCCTATATTAGAGACAAGTGTTAGAGCTTGATGGGATAGATTGGGGTAGACACGTAAGGCGATAGCGAACAGTCTTAGTATTGATCCTTGGGTAAGAGCAGAACTAGGTTGGGTCTGCTCCCCCGCGTCGCTGATATACACGATGATGACTAATAGTACACGAGACGTCCTAACCATCTTTGGGTTTAGCTCTCCCCGCTTCCTTTCAACAAGACTGCGGTTGTCAGCATCCACCTGGGCGAGTCACGCAACTATGGCCTGCTCGAGTGAAAGCTGACGACCTCATTCTGAGAGTCAACCCGTGAGATCCTTGTAAAGAAGTAGATTCTCGTATGTCAATCGATTCGATATATTTGGCAGAATTAGGGTCCTAATTTTAGGGCATTGTAACACGTGAGCTTGAGAATGCGCT
>HG983359.1:94658-116722 GCA_900006255.1 Xeromyces bisporus
TTTTTTCCTGTAAAAAAAAAAAAAAATCATTCATCTTAAATATGAAGAGTAGAAATGTAGAGAAATAAAATAAAAAAGGAAAAAAGAAAATGGATGGAATTTGGAAGTTGGAGAATGAAAATGAAAAATTAAGACAGAAATTTATGAATTATGCATAAATAGTTATTTAGTAGTAGTTATCTCGCATAATCAGGATTTTTGTTTAGAGTATTGCGGAAAGACAATGCATTCGCTGGCCGATTGGCAATGGAAGTATGGGTATGTTTTCGAGAGCATCGACTTGACGAAAGTAGCGTCACTCATGATTTTCCGGTTGATGGTTTGCATTGAATTGGACAAGATACCGTCAATTTGCTGCGCAGCCCGCTTACCTACCTACCAGTCCGGGACTCCAGGGTGCCGCATCCTTAGGTCTTCTGATTGAATCGATCCTTTTGACGCCGGACCGCCTCTTTAGAGACCCCTTTTTATTTTTCTTTTATATATTTATCAGCATCTCGTATTTCAATCTGGTGCTTCCGCGCAGGAACGTCTTCCTTCAATGCGTGTTTCAAAGCGCAAGCCGCAAAAGGCTTTAAGACGCGATGAATTGTTTTCGCGAGAATTCGCGATGAATGGCAATCACGTGCTCGTGATAAGACACGCTAACCGGATTTGGCTAGGCTACTCAAGTACGGAATAAGCAGGCGGTATAATACTGCAGTGGTAAGCGAGCCACCGCCTTTTGTAAACTGCAGCGCCCAAGTGCCACGCGCTCTCGTCAATCTTCAATCTTGAATCCATCGTTTGTGACAAGGCAAAGAAGCCTTCAAACCGCTTCTTTCAAATTATATTTTCTCTCCTCTTTTTCTTTTGCTGGTTAAGTTTGAGGAACTTCGTCCTCTGCTTAGCTCTGTCACTTCTGGGGCACTGCCGTTGATCTTGCCGCTTTCCCCATACCTAGTACCGTGACGCATTGTGCCTCTTTACTTTCCCTCCTCTATCTCCGTGTGTATCCTCCTTGACGGCGCTTGGAGTGTATTAGGCATTTATATTTCAAGGAGAGGGTGTTCGGGTTTATCTCTTGGCCCTATATTTCTTTCATTCTAATCGCCCAAAGAGATATCGCTTGCTGCAGCCCCGATTCACCGGTCCCGCCTTGCTCATCTCAAGATGGCTCCTCTGATGCCACAAACTCCTCACAAGGATGACCTTGGCGAAACGTGAGACTTTCTTTGCTTAGCATGGTGGCTTGGGGATTTCACAGGGGTATGTGCTGACTTATGCAGATGGTCATTTCTGGAGAAGGGCATTGACAGCGTCATGCTCAATCTAGAAGGAGGTATAGATATGAAAACTGTATGCTCCCGTTTTCTTGAATACTACTGGTCTACATTCTATACAAGCTGACGCTCAAATCTTGTAGTACATGGCACTCTACACGTATGTCCAAGATCCTTCCTTACCTTCGCTATCCCTTTCACCCCGCGCATTTGGTCACAATCTAATATCAGTAAAGGGCGGTCCACAACTTTTGCACATCACAAAAGGCAGTTACCAATGGCCAAGGAGGCCTGCAGGCACACCGAGGTGGTATGTCATCCGTTTATACTGCCTGGCGTGTCTTCATATACAACGTGCTGACCTGATTTGTAGCCCACCTGTTGGGAGAAGAGCTATACAAGCTGCTCGGGGAATATCTCTCGCGCCATCTCGGAGGCGTTTATGGGCAGTCCCAAAGTTACTCCGAAGAAGCACTGTTGGGTTTCTATATCCGTGAGTGGGCCCGCTATACGACCGCCGCCAAGTACGTAAACCACCTCTTCCGATATCTTAACCGTCATTGGGTAAAGCGGGAAATCGATGAGGGCAAGAAGAATGTCTATGATGTGTATACGCTACACCTGGTCAGCTGGAAGGAAGACTTTTTCAAGAGAGTTCACGAAAAAGTCATGGCTGCGGTTCTCAATCTGGTTGAGAAGCAGAGGAATGGTGAAACGATCGAGCAGTCACAAATCAAGAGCATCGTCGATTCATTCGTTTCTCTCGGTTTGGATGAGAATGACAGCACCAAGTCCACGCTTGAAGTTTACAGATACTACTTCGAAAAGCCCTTCATAGCCGCCACCAGAACCTACTATGAAAATGAGTCCCGGCAATTCGTGGCAGAGAACAGTGTGGTTGAATACATGAAGAAGGCAGAGGCGCGTCTCGATGAAGAGAAGGCTCGCGTTGGTTTATACTTACATCCTGATATTACCAAAGGTCTCACAGATACCTGCTTGGATGTCCTCGTCACAGCGCACTCGGTTTTGCTACGGGACGAATTTCAACTCCTATTGGACGGTGAGCGGCAGGACGATTTGGCCCGGATGTACCGACTCTTATCGCGCATAAAAGAAGGTTTAGACCCGTTGCGAGAAAAGTTCGAGACTCATGTCAGGAAAGCTGGGCTGGCTGCGGTCGAGAAGGTGGCTTCAGAAGGTGAACAACTCGAACCCAAATCGTATGTCGATGCCCTGCTGCAGGTGCACCGACGTTACCAGAACCTAGTCAACGATGCATTTAATGGGGAGTCGGAATTCGTTCGGTCCTTGGACAATGCTTGTCGGGAATATGTCAACCGGAACACAGTCTGCAAAACGAACTCTTCAAGATCGCCAGAGTTACTGGCTCGGTATACGGACTCCTTACTCAGGAAGGGCGCCAAATCTGCAGAAGAATCTGAACTTGAGGAGATGCTGGTGCAGATTATGACTGTCTTTAAATACATCGAAGACAAGGATGTTTTCCAGAAGTTCTACTCCAAGATGCTGGCTAAGCGTCTCGTGCACGTCGGCTCGGTTTCGGATGATGCTGAAACAAGTATGATTAGCAAGCTCAAGGATGCATGCGGTTTCGAGTATACCAACAGACTGCAACGCATGTTCCAGGACATTCAGATTTCCAAGGACCTCAACGCAAGCTATAAGGACTGGCAAGATAAGTTCCTCGACGATGAGGATCGGAAGAAGTTGCTGGACGCCCAGTTTCAGGTTCTTGGAACCGGCTTTTGGCCTCTCCATCCACCTCCTACTGACTTCCTTGCACCACCCGAGATTGTCAAGACTGCTGAGCGGTTTCAGAACTTTTACTTCGAAAAGCATAGCGGTCGTAAGCTTACTTGGCTTTGGCAACTATGCAAAGGTGAAATCAAAGCGAACTACATCAAGAACACCAAGGTACCTTACACGTTCCAAGTGTCGACCTTCCAAATGGCTATCCTCCTGCTTTTCAACGACAATGACACTTTGACATACTCGGACATCCAAAAAGCTACGTCGTTGGCTCCTGAAATTCTTGATCCTTACCTTAGTATTTTCTTGAAAGCGAGGGTGCTTACCGCGAGCCCTGATGGCGCCAAACCCGAGCCTGGCACTTCCTACTCGCTAAACTACAACTTTAAGAACAAGAAGATCAAGGTCAACCTGAACATCCAGATCAAGTCAGAGCAGAAGGTTGAGTCAGATGATACGCATAAGACGATAGAGGAGGACCGAAAATTGCTCCTTCAGGTATGTTATGTTGTCGTGGTATGTGCGTGTGTTGTGGAAAGCACCAAGCTAATGTTCCTTTTTCCTCCATCATCTAGTCGGCCATTGTCCGTATTATGAAGTCCCGCAAGAAGATGAAGCACGTCCAGCTCGTGCAAGAGACCATTCAACAAGTCAAAAACCGTTTCCCACCGAAAGTACCAGATATCAAGAAGAACATCGAAGCCCTCATGGAGAAAGATTACATAGAGCGTATGGATGGTGACGAGATTTCTTACATTGCTTAAGGGCATCACCATCTTGACTCGGCGTGGTTTTCTGGGATATTCCTTAGCGCCGGTGCTTCTCCCTGCTCATCCCTCCTGTCGAGTTCAAATTTACTGCTCCTTGATACTGGGTTATAGGAATCTTCCCTGTCAGCGTGTAAAGCTGGGGCACTAACGGCATGATGCAGCCACATCGAAATTTTATTACGAATCAATTGATATAATTATCAGCTTAGACTCCCGCTCTTTTTGTCTTTTCTTCTTAAATACATAGTCAGACCAGTGCAAAATTATACATTAATAGGGGTATGAACCGTACGATAGTAGTTCTCACCCAAATCTCTATCTGTAACTTATGGGATGGAGGGATTTTCACTCTACCATCCCCCCTCTAACTCGACAGTGAGAGGGTCAGCCCCCGGTTCAGCAAAGCAGGTAAAATACTCCTGCTGCTCGGGGGTGTTCCTCGCCCATGGGAGGATTAGCTTCCTGCCACCGACCTAGATGAAACTCTCGAGAGCCTCCGCACTGACTTCGAATCGAAGTTCGAGCATGTGATAAAACCCGAACTGGAAGGCTTCAGCGCAACCGTCGCTGACCGTTTGCGAACGCTCGATCATCCTTGCGCATAAGAACTCCACATCATGAATGTCGCCCTGTCTCTTCCTCTTTCCGTTCAGATCGTCTTGTCTGAGGTAGAACGTCTTGACTTTCATCGCGAGAGCGTAGTCGAAATCCGGAGTTCTTACAGTGGTAGCATCTACACCACCCAGCACAAGCAGGTAGAGGTGAGGCTGGACATTCTCGAACGTCACGGTTCCCACGGCCGTAAATAAGAAGTCCACGGTGACGCTGCGGTCGGTGCGGAAATGTAACTGGCCTCCGATGTTGAGGAAGCTTCCGCCGTCGACCAGCAGTTGCATCAGTGTGGACGTGTCTTCGTTCGTAGACACTAGAATGTCCACGTCTTCTGTGGATCGCTCGCTGCCAAGTAATGTCATGGCGGCGCCGCCTACCAGGACGAATCGGTCTGTCAGGCAGCGGCTGAGTTCCTTGACGCATATTTGGATCTTCGTGCTAGCATCGCTGGCCGTCATTGTCATTGTCGATTAGCAAGGTGCAACACTTGAAGATTAAAAGGGCTGGTTTGAAGAAGTCGCACAGAAAAATCCGCAATGTCAGTGAAATGAAACTGTGAATTAGCGCTTTGAAGTTTCAGAACGAAGGCCTCAACGAGGAGGGACATGTTGGATTAGGAAGTCAGCAAATGGTAGCCAGGCATCCAACCTTGGCAGGCAACCAACCTTGAGTCACAGTATACGTAGGATGACTCACAGAGTACAATGTAGAAGGTTGACAGATAATAATAATATTGAATTTTATAGGTACGATATGGCTTTCTATTTAACATGAGAGTTCACTTCCTCCAATGCCGGAGCAACCTGTTTAGCTCCAAAGCCCTGCGTAACCCACCCTGGCATTTGCACACCGTAGAACACAGGCTGATATGGGAAAACCCCCAAACCCTTGTGGGAACGGGGAAAACCATACCACAGGGGACTCGAGGAGTGGGACCCGAGTTTTACTTACCTTGACACGGGCGGGATTCGAACCCACAACCACGAATGGTTAGTCCAGGCACTTAACCACTGCACCATATGCCACCGAGGTTGACAGATATGAGCCACTTTAAGCTTCCTCATAACCATCCTCGTAGAAAGGTTACAGAGCACCAAACAAATAACTTATGTGCTGCTGCCATTGTTTGGAGCTGAAGTATCTGCAAGAGCCCTGTATTTGGCTTTTATAGCTTCCACTTGCAGGTCCTTTCTGGGTATAAGAGCCCTTGCTTCTTCCGAGCTTATGAGACCGGCCCCTATCCGCCCCTTCTGTTCGCAAACCATTCTTTTTGCAGAGCGAGGTATGACTTTGTAGAACAGTTCAAGGAAAAATTGATACTCCTCGGGTAGGTCTGGTATGATGTCCTTGAGGTCGCTCACGATGCACACCAAATGGTATTTAAAGTAACTCGTAATGCGACTATTAAGCCCCCTGGCATCAAAGCGATCGATAACGAGATCGATCAATGCTGGATGCATCAAAGTTAGCTAACCTCAATGATATATTAATGATCATGGCGTCGACTCACCTTTTAGGTAGTGATGTCTCTCTGGGAATCTGCAAGGTGCGTCCGGAATAGGAACGGTGTTTGTCTCAAACGAACCAGGACTAAGGTCGAGACGCCAATAGCTTGCAGGCATGATGATGGTGCTGAAAACATTTCCCCCAGCATCCTCAAGCGGAAACCGATAACCCGGAAAGCCTGTGGTGCTCTCTCTCGTTGCTCGGCGATCATGGAACCCCAATATGGCTTGTGGGATCTCCTGGTAGTCCCATGAATCTACCAGAATTGACCGGGCATTCTCCAGTTGCTCGTCTGCGACTGCAAGTTGGACACCACTAATCGGAGCCAGCGGCCACCCGATGGCCGCCACCACTAAGTCTCCAACAAGACAGTATCTCACTCCCGCAGCATTGAGGATTTCCTCGAGATGCCAATTTTGGATATTATACGGCAATTTGGGGTAGGACATGATGGCGACTTGTTTATAATAGATGATTAGAAGGCAAATAAAAGAAAGCGAAACAGGTATCAACTCTAGGATACAGTGAGGCTACTATCATAGACTGGTTCATAGTAAAAGGTCCGGAAAGGAAGTGGATTAGGGTTGGAACCTACGGTACTGCCGTCTCTCACCGCCCGGATGCCTAGACGAGAACTCCTGAATCCTTCGCCTTCTGTCCTCTCCTTAATATCTCCTTCTGTCAACGAGCGAAAATACAAAAATGGTGTCCGGGGACCGTCCTCGGGCACCGGTTTCGTACCGAAACTGATAGAATATACTCGCGGTCTTTCTCCCGTCTTCGCTCTCGACGAAACAGTACACCAGCCGTCACGATGCCCGGAAACGAAACTGTCTTAAAACGCATCGAAGAGGTCAATCGCTCCCTGCTGAACCGGTTCGTCCTTGTAGGTGGCGTCGCCATGGCGCTACTCGGCAGTCAGGGAATTACAGCCGATGTAGACATTCTCGTCTCTGTCAAGGAAAAGGAAAGATGTCGGTAACTTGATTCGAACTCTGGTCGATAGCGGCGACTTCGTCGTTACTATCATATGTTGGAGCTTCATTCACAATTAAGTCGGTTCTCGAGACCGCTCGAAAAATTTACATATGTGGGGGGTAGGAAATTGATCCAACCGTGGGAAGAGAGCACACTATGGTAGCTAACACTTTATCCCATCGGGAACAGGACATGCCAACCAGTGACGAGAACGAACGAGTCAGTTTGCGAGAGAAGCGTCTGTTTACCCAGGATATGTTTGTTACTGGTGATAACGAGGATGGAGTTCGCATGTCTGCTGTACGACGAATGTCCTATACGAAGGCTAAGCCCACCGTGTGAGCAGCTGCTGTCATATTTCCTTCCTCCTGAGGCACCCGGGTCAGTCTGGCAGAGCATCTGCCAAACGGTTTGCGAACCAGGATTTCATCATTTTCAAGACGTGATGATCTTGATACATGGGAAAAATCTCAAGGTGATGACGAAGGCAGAAACCTGGGGGGGAATGATCCAGCCATTCTTACGAAAATGGCGGGAGACAATCGACGAGGCCCACACCAACAGTGGAGAAGTTTTTTTTTTTTTTGACATTGGAAAAGAATCCTGTCCGACTGCGACATCTTTTCCTTGTGCGGCCGGGCCTGCTCAGTCGGGGGACCAGCTACAGGAGCCTCACCAGCCGCAGACGAGCCTCCTGTGGAAAAAATGCTGCCTCGAATCGTATACGCAGTGACCGATAGCATGCCCGAATTATGGCGAATATCCTTTATTGCCCCCCGGGAACCATCCTTAATTCGGAGAAATTCGACCTAACTCGAGCAGCCAAAGACTTGGGAGAACCCCAAAGCTAGCATCGCTTCCGTACCCACTTTAGCATACTCTGATGTCAAGTGTTTAGGCTGTGAGGCGATTGGGGCTGCACCATACTCGATTTATATGGACAATTATTTTACGTCGATACCTTTGCTCCAAGTTCTTCGTGATCGATTTTCTGGAGCTTGCGGCGAAGAGTATCAGAGGCGCAGATAGCGTCGATATTGCCAACCAATTGAGATCTTCATACGAGATTCGTCAAGTTTCAAATCGCAATTGGTTAGCAGTATTTTATTGGATTGTCGACATACAGACAGGAGCACCTAAATACGTATAGCTCACAGCCAGCCCCAAATGATGCCCGTTTAAGGAGACAGCATCCTTAAAAGGGTAGGCCTTACGTCTAAAAAGTCCAGAACGGTTGAATAACAACGACTTATTAGACTTCTCACAGATTAGTTGGAATCACAGAAGCAGTTCGAAATTCATCGGATTCAGCGTATCTGGAAGAAGGAAAAATGCTCAAGGAGATACCATGGGACATAAACAGTTCAGGATCGAGCTCTATCAGCATCTCTTTGCATTTTCTCGCCCACTTCCACAACAACGACTTGACCGAGGATTGAGCCACAGACGTGTTTATTTCGATAAGAAAGGATCATGCATTTGGTGTCAGTACAAACAGACGGGGAATCCCACGAGAAAAGGAAGAGCTGGAAGAAGCACATCTGGGTGAAAGAGCCCGAGAAGTGCGCGGACAGGCAAGCCGAAGCCACGGGGTTTGACGTTGACTGTGTCCGGACAGGCGCATTAGCCATTGAGTCTCTCCTACTGTTTCTTGCAGAAAGCCCACTGAACAGGGAGCAGATCGGTCCACTGTATGCCTTCTTTGCGTGCTACAGTGTCGATTTTGAGCAAATGTGTATGAAAAGGACGGACCGGGTTAGCCAGGGCTATTCCGGATTCATCTATTTCATGGAGCTCGCTGTGCTGGACTATCTCTGGTCTCCATGGGCCCAGGTCGTGCAGTCGAAACAAGACCCAACGGAATATGTTGCAGGGAACCCTTTCGAGCGTAAGATTGGGCCGTGGCTGAATGATGTAATAGTGTTCCATTATGTCTAAAAGGGGCATGTTGGACTGAGTTCCATGGGTAAGGTACGGCCACTCCGAGTCGGATTCAGGAGAATGCGAATATTTTCGACTTTGGGTTGTCTTCTGATGATGTGAAAATATGTACTATCTACAGTGCCATTTATGTGTGCACATATAAACTATCGTGTCTTTCATCTTACCAGCGGCACAATTGATCAATATGAACTTCGTGCGCAAGGCTATCCTCTAATGAAAGTCACTTACATTGATCCTCTCATCCCGTCCAACTCGGAGGCAGCTCGGAGTCATCAGTGTCAAACTTCTCCCTATTTAGTGTCCTCCTCTTAAAACCTCTCAGCGGGATGATTTGCTGTCAGGTGGATTGGACGCCCCGCTGCTCGCTTGGAGAGACTGACGCTGATGCCAGCCTGACTGTAGCTTACCGGTATTGATATCTTGTTTGCGGTTCGCGAGCCGAAGCAACCTTACCCTCAGTCAGACAAGCCCTTGACGATTGAGCGAAGCGAGATCCTAGGCTCGTCCGTCGGGGCCTTCGCTCGGAGACGGGAAGGGGCAATTAGGGCAAGGATATAGCATATAGCATTGAAAGAGAGCTATAAGCCTTCCTAAGTCTGCTCGGGCATGGGCCAGCCGGATCAGTGCCGCTTAAGCGTGCAGAAGAGAGGTGTATGATACCATTGAGAGTACGGAGTAGCAACATAATTGAAATAGGTAGGTATCAATCTATCTATACATATGTCCATCTGTGCAGCTATCGATCTTCATCTTACATCTAGGCCTACCAGACGACGCGATCTTCGTGCGCACCTTTCAATCTAATGAAAAGTCACTCGTCCCAGTAACCCAGTTCTTGACTTCTTGTCTCAACAGTATTTTCCATTCAATTGACTGGACTAGCTTCAAGTTTTCTTGAGCGGCCTGTCCGAAGATCCTTTTGAGGGAGCTGGTTCTTCATTCTACGCTGAATAGGATATAAGTCATATAGCATGCAAGTGTAAATGTCAAATCCAAATGACCCATCGGTCCAGAACACTGGATCATATTGGATTACAAATCCTCGAGGGTCTGATGGCTATGATTTCCGCTTGTCACCAAATTGGTATCAAGCCGCGGGAGAACTGGGTTCGATTCCCAGTCGGGGAGGCATTCTTTTTTTTTTTTTTCCTCGTTGCCAATCCGTATGCTACGACATAGCGTAGAGACCAAATGTGCAGCTTTTCGTGGACCAATCAGAACACAAGAATGGGAGGGCAAGGCAAATCAGCAACCAGGTCAAGGTCCAGGTTTAGAGTCTTTGACCGTATGGAAGGTTGTTGCTTGCGGTCGCTTCGCTACGTCTATCCAAATTACCCTCGCTTTCTTTCCTTGGATATGTACTTTTAGATCTAAGATAGTACTGTACAGACAAGGTATGTACAAGACGGATGAAACTTAGTGCTTTACGTTGTACCCTCCACGATCCATCCCCCATAGTGAAGTCAGCAAAACAAGAAAAGGAAAGGCAAGATGAAACCAAAGAGAGCACAAGGACTGAGCAAGGACATAGGGTATGGTAAGTAACACCAATCAGTGGAAGTAACCAGCATCTTGGAACAAGAATAGGCCAAAAAAAAAAAAAAAAAAAAAAAAAAAAAAACAACTAAGCAAGCGAAGAAATATGCAAAACCAACTCCAACGCAACATAGGAGGAGCCCATAATCCAATCGAACAAGAAAATCGACATGATCAACGAATGCATTATTACTATTATTAGTGGTAATGTATATATATGCAAGGAGACCGACCAGATACGTACCTCCGAACACCGTGAAGACATATCATATCGTTTTAGATCGAGAGAACAACCCCATAGCAGTCAATGCTGGTTGATACGATAAGAAGAGATTCGATAGTATATAGATAGAGCGAGCACCAAGCATGCATTATGCTGTGGGCGGGCTCCCTTGACCAAGAGAGACTTGCTCAAACGTATCCGGAGTCATTGGAAGACGATGATGTTCTGCAGATTTATCCTCTGGCGGTGGGTTGGGCTCCGCTGCGTCGGAGGCCGTGGGATGGTTGATCTTTTCAGGAGTTTCCTCTGAGGTCGTGGCGGGTTCCTTTTCGTCGTCCTCGTGTGGTCGTTGCTGTGCCTCATGGACGGTTTTGGACTTGCGGAGTGGTGATCGCATCGGTGAGTCATCGCGCTTCCCGCCTTCATCACTGTCCTGATTCCGATGTTCTCGAACGGAGACGGGTTCGTTCTCTTCTCCTCGCAGAATTATGCTGCTCCATCTATTTTTCTTCTTCGTGTCCCGTGCTCGACGCGGCAGCTCCTCACTATGACGCGGTGTCGGTTGCTGTGGCTTCTCGGCGTCAAATTCCACGGATTCCGTGACGTCGTTAAGTATAGGCGTCGAAGGAGTCGATATCGGCGAATGTGATCCTGGTGTGGTTTTCTTCTCCTGCCACTCCTTCTTCTTCTCACCGGCCCATGTGGCCCACGAGCTGAAGTAGGCACTCGCTCTCTGACCCATCGCGCTCACAGAGGCCTGTGCCTGTGTTAGATCCACTGACGGCTTATTGCGGCGCGGATGTCGTGGCACCACGAAGCCCTCGGTTCTCGCCGCCTCCGTTTCCGACACGGGTAAGCTCACATAGCCGTCGTCGTTGTCCAGAGTTGATTGTGACGGGGACTGAGCGGCTTTTTCTTCGTTCTTTATGCGTTGCGCTTCCCGCATCGCTTCGATGTCTGTCCAGAAACTGTTGAATGCTGCGCTGACTTTTTGCTGACCCAGTGCGAGTTGCCTGTTTAGCGCCTCGCGACCTTCTCGTACACGTTCGTCAAGATGTAGTTCTGCTATTTGTTGTGCAATCCGTCGTTGGATGTCTTCAATCGTGAGGCCTCCAGCGCAAGGATGACGGGGCTCAACAATTGAATATAATAGAGCGTCCGAAGTGAGCTGCTGAAACAACGCATAATTCGAGGTTGTCCTCCATTGCGCCAAGAACTCCGAGTTGAATTCAAGAGCAGGATCCCCCTCTATATTGAAAGCTTGCAGCTCTGATTGACTTCTGCCGCCTGATTCGCCTGTGTTGCATGAGTCGAGTTCCTCGTGATACTTCATACAGGACAGTAGAGCAAGAAGGTACTCTTCAAACTGAAGCCTGATGAACTCCTCAGATCCCATATACCCGTGCGTTTTCGGTAGGTCGGGGTGTGCATCATCCCAGGTGTCATTGACAGCTTGCGTAATGAAGTCAATCCAACGCCTGTCTGCCGCGGACAGAGATAGAGCGCTCCGTAAAGAAGATGAGGAAGTGTTGACAGTAATGTCATCGAGCTAAATAAAAGCACGTTTCTCGTTAGAAACACATTGTTCAAGGGTCGGCAGATTGCATTCCTCACGTTTATTAGGATGTCACTGTAGCGATCTTTCTGCTGCAAAAGTAGCGAGTTTGTTGACCCAACAACATAAGATTTGGTACCAAAGTCTGCCAGCAAGTCTAATTGCTGCAAAGGTGTATACGGACTGAACATACTTCCCTGCAGAGAGAAAGTCAGTCAGATGTTCCGTGAAAAGATAGATTTTGTTGAAAGTCTACCAACCCTTCCGAAAATCTGCAAGGGCAAGCCCATATACGCAAGCACTAGAACAGTCAGCGCGGGAATCTAACGAGGGGAGATCCTAGAGCAGTTTTCCATACAGGAGCTTCTCTCACTTGTTTTGAGCGAAGTTGGCTTCCGAACATTTTCGGCATAGTTGTCGAAAGACGGATCAGCACAATCCTCGAGATGGTCCATGAGACCCGGTATTAGAGATATTAGAGAGAATTGCATCATGCATAAACGCTCACAGCGCGAGCCAAAGAACAGCATCTTGATTAAGCAAAGTTAGCTACTCGACCCAGAGAAGAATTCGTTGAAGCAGGATTATACCTTTGGCTGCAGTAGCAAGCTCTTAAACATAACCAGCGTCTGATATTTGAATTCATGTATTAATTCCCGTAGTGAGAGTCCTGACGGCCGGTCAGCTAGTTTTCGATCATTAATGGGTATATCATTCTCTGCCAACCGAGATATTCAGCTTTCACTTCCTCCTCATTTTTCAAGCCGTTTACTAGGGACTCGCGAAACTTCTGTATTCTTGTCAGCCAGTTATGTCTAGCGCGTCGAGACACCAAACCAAATTACCTTCAGAATGTCGATATCCAGTAAGTCCCTGTTATGGCAACGCACAACATTATCAGTTTGACTGACAAAAGTTATGCAAGCAGTAAACTTTATCAAAGCCCTAAGAGCTGCACCCATGCAGCCTCCCGAAATACTACAAAATCAATAGACATACCGCTGCGCAAACCACGCTGACGTCACCATAGACAACTTCTGCCTCAGCTGCCCAAGACTCTGCGGAATATCCGTCACGACCACAACGGCTTTCTGCACGGTAGACCTTGTAACGTCCGGCGGTCTGTTCTTCAGGAGCTTCGACTCAATCTGTCGGGAGCAGGAAATGCCGAATAATGAAGCAGCGGGTTGCGTTAAGGACTCTTTCCGGTAGAGGGTGAAGTATGAGAATTCCTCGACGGAACTGTGATAGATGTTTTTCCGGATCATCAGCCAAGGTCATATACAGGCGGACAACAGTTCACTCGATTTCGCGAAGACGGAATGAGTATATAAGGAAGGTGACGAGGATGGGCAGGGTGTAACTCAACCATACGTATGCGCTCCATCCGACAGGGCCATGAACGGCAGCAGGGACCAGTCATTTTCGGCAGCAGGGTCTGTTCCTTCATCGCTTATAGATACCTCAATTTCGGGACCCCTAATCGTATAAATGACAAAAGCAGTTTGGTTAGCGGAAGTGATCAGGACAACGACATGAACGTCAACAACCATCGACGACGACAGCAGCTGGGGTGATTTCATTTGTCCCACACATCACGCCAATCCTAAGCATCCCTGCGTAGTCTTCCGTTTCGCCTCATATGTATGTAAACACTCACCTTGCATGGTGGAAGTCTATGACCATAACAACAGGGCTCTGGCGGTCTGCGACTCGAGGCATTTTGGCGGAGTCAACACCGACGGCATGCGCTGATTCGGACTCTGTACGACCCCTCGTCTTTCAACAGATTGTCCCCTCCGGGATCAAATGTGCAATGAAGCGTGACACTGTAGCTGGCATTGGAATGACGTTCGGCCAGGAGACAATTCCAGTTGGCGATATCGGACAATGAAAACGCGCAGGCGGTAGACTGTTTAGCTGCGAACGATCGCCACGTGAGACTCGATGATCTGTGAGGGACATACGAACCTACATACAGATACCAACCTAACCTACGGAGTACTACGTTGTACATAGGAATTAATATAAGGAGTCAAGGACACAAGTGCAGATGCTCGTCTCAAAAAGTGTCTATTGTCTCATAACCCATTTAGTCAATAACTTGCAAAACATATAGTTGTCGACTCTTGTCGTACATCAAATATTATCAGCACATAAACTAAATCATCCCGCACCACCAACTCTGAAGACGCCTTAAGAAAAGAGGAAAAATAGAGCTTTCGATTACGTTGCTCTCAAAAGCGTTTCAAGGTCGTAGACAGGCTCTTATGGTCGTTAATTCCTGACCAGGGAAAGGGGAAGGGCTTTGAATGTCAATGGAGAATAAGGGAGGGAGGCGTTTCTGAAGCACCTTTAGAGAACAATGTGCTCCCAGTCATCGAACATATCAAGCTATGAAATCGACGGTGGCACTTCTCCCTCAGCCAGGGGCTCTGTGGTTTGGTCAATGTTGTGGAAGTCGAGGATTTCCGAGTACCTGCGACGAGTGACAGTTAGAAAGCTGAAAGATGGTCAGGAATATCACATTACGCGAGTGCACTTACATCATTATCTTCCAAGTGTCTACTGGCAGGTCGACATCGTTGAAAGACCAGTCAAATTTCTCTTCCGCCTCGGGCTCGTCTGTCGGGTCATGATACGGAGCGAGATATGGGTGAGCAAGTGCGTCACCGGCGCGAATCCTCTTCTTGGGGTCGAAGACGAGCATATGCTCAATGAGATCAATGGCTGTACAGAAGGTTAGCACTGGTCCTGATACGAGCATAAGATGCATTCGCAAACGCACCATCCGGATCAGCATTCTTAAACTTATTCGCGAGAGGCTGGCGTTCTCGTTTGGGTAGAGATTTAACGAATCGTAAAGTCTGTTTAGGGGTTTGATTAGCGGCGTGCCAAAAAATCCAATCCGCAACCAACAGTTTCATGACCACTCACAGTCTCACTGCAAATTGTCTTGATCACATCATCCGGAGGAGTCCCCAAGAGATCTGTGATGATCGAGAATTGATTGACATGGTCCTTCCCGGGGAATAGCGGCTTCCCTTCCAACATCTCAGCAAATATGCAGCCAGCACTCCAGATATCTACCTCGACATCGTATTTCTGCCACGTGAGCATGATTTCGGGTGCGCGGTAGTATCTCGTCGACACGTATCCAGTCATTTGGGGGTCTTGAATGCGGGCGAGACCGAAGTCACAAATCTTAAGATCGCAATTCTCGTTGATGAGGATGTTGCTGGGTTTAAGATCGCGATGTACGACACCGGCGGAATGGACGTATTTCAACCCACGCTGTAAGCCTTGTCATTAGACACAACCCCACTCTCAACCAAACAAGGATTCAGCATGCCATACCAATATCTGGTATAGGAAATATTGTATGAACTGCTTCTCAAGCGGTCTCATCGTCAACAATCGGTGTAGATCGGTTCCTAGAAGCTCCGTCACAAAGTAGCTGTGGACGTCAGCCAGAGAACGAAGCCACCATCACAATGAATGATATCCGTAGAATCCCACGACGTACAGGTCTTCGAGTGGAGAAATAAAAATGTCGCTCAAGCTGATAATCTGCAGGCCGTGAGCAACATATGCCAATTTCCGCTTCATCGTGGGATCCAACTGACATTCTCATGCCGTAAATGCTTCAACAATTTCAATTCTCGGTAGGTTCGCTTCGACAAAACGGGTGTGCTGAACGGTTTCATAATCTTCTTCACGGCAACGGGTAGCCCTGTTAACTGATCTCTCGCGGCACTTTTATGTTACCATGTCAGCAGCCATATCGGAGACCGAACGGCAACCCCATAGTATCGCATGGAGAGGGGCAAGAGGGAGAATAAATCGTACCAAACGAGACCAAAGGCACCCATTCCCACAGGTTGTACTTCCGTATACCTGACCAATAGTCAGATCAAGCCATGACCGTACAAGCGGTCGCATTCAAAGCATCATCAACAAGTATCGTACCTGCTGGTTATCTCGAAAGTAGTGCCGAAAATCTGGGCACGTAGGAATTCCGCCATTTTCAGCCGCAACTTCTGGTGAAGCAAGAATAGAAGCAAGCGTCTTCTTCCTTTCGTTTCCTTTTCAAATAAATACTTCTTTCTATATTTCTCCTGGTCACTATTATGAGGTGAAGATAATTATACAGAAACAAAAATTCAAAGAAGAAGGAGTCGCAGTCAAAAAGAAAGAAATATATCAGGTGAGTAAAGAAGAGCGGAAGGGAGAGATAGGTAATATGTATGGAAGATGAGAGGAGGGGTGGGAAAAGAGGACGGAGGAAAGGGAACGAGGATAACTAAATAAAAGTGGCAATAAAATAATGAGAGCGACGAGTTTTAAGTGGAGAAAAAAAATATGATTCTTGACTCTCTGAAATTAACCAGCAATATCGAAGCCGGCATTTATTTCTGACACTTTTCGATGTCTGTTCGAAGGTTTTATAAGAAACTACTACTACTGTACTATGTGCAGAAGAGAAGATAGCTTCAGAACCCCTCCGAGTCTCGCCATAACGCCTCAACAGGATTGAACCTAATGAATGCATCGATACCAGAGCATACCACACCACGGTCTACTATCAATCCATCGACAATTCAACAAGTCATTGGCTGGGTTTGATTTCCAGCGCTTGGTCGATTTCTTGAGAGAGTCTTCTGGCGG
Source organism: Xeromyces bisporus (assembly GCA_900006255.1). Lineage (NCBI taxonomy): Eukaryota > Fungi > Ascomycota > Eurotiomycetes > Eurotiales > Aspergillaceae > Xeromyces > Xeromyces bisporus. The sequence goes on from HG983359.1 coordinate 111,486, forward strand.
ATCTTTCTTACAAATCTTTCTTGGTTTTTTGATTGATCCAAGTCGTGCCGCTTCGTCCAATCATATCATGATTCATGGCTCATAATCGTTCTTACAGACCTTCGATGAACAGACTATGGATGTACAGGTAACTGTTCGATGATCGAAGGCTTGTTAGATTCAACCTACGCTATTCTGTACAGAGTAACCAGGATTCAGATCAGATTGTTTTCACGGAGGTATCTGGCAACCTGATTTACGTCAATTTCGCTCCGTGGATCATTCTAACCGACGTCTTCCTCTGGCTTGTGGCTGCTAGCTATATGGCAGGCCATGCATAGTAGCCACGGCCCACAGATGGTCTGGGAGCCACGCATGCAATACCAACAGTTCCTTTGGTGACATACTCCACGGCGGAAAGTATTGACGACACACAACCCCCAGAGCGACGACGTTGACCTACTAAAGTTTTGCTCCAACCTGTACGCCAGCTGCAAGTCCGTTTTTAGAGTCGAATCAAAGGAATATTCCGGAGTTTATCTGAACGGCCCCGGTTACAGTGCCTGGCACTACCTACTATCATGGCGGTTCACATTCACTTGCATGACGTTTAAACTCTCTGAACTTCGGGTCGTACCTATTGGTACCAATTATGGTGGCACCGTGGCGAGCTTCATATGTTGCTTGGAACTGACGCTAGAAAGGCGACGGCGTTGGGATAATTGGCTAGTGACAGTAAACGTGGCATTCTTACTGCTAACAGGCACAACGGCAGTTAGCTTGTGTTATTGTCGGACATCATAGTCATGAACCTCTTAGTTCCTAACAATGAGGACGGTATGTTGAACATGCTACTCACGTATGGAGAGTTGGGGACAGGAGAATTATGGGTACTTGGACTGCGTTAGCCATTGAGCTTGAAGGTCAGTTGATCCTAGGAAGTACAACGCTACACTACTTCAACGAGTGCCTTTTCTCTCTTCTCTTTTCCTTTCCTTTTCATTGCTGACAAGTTAATCTTCGACGTCATGATCCCATAGGGTTTAAGGCAAGGAAGGACATTAGGGCGAGAATAATCCTACCAGTACTTCATCCATCGTCTTTTGTCTTGCGTCAATTCACCACATACTTTGTCGGATTGAACCACTTTATCAGGAGAAATCACATTCTCTAGTTCATCATTTGTTTCACTGGCTTGCTATCTCTATCACACTTCGGCTCTTCAGAAAAGCAAGCTGCTGTGAGCAGAGTCATGAGTGGAGGAAGACCAAAACACCACGAACGATGGGTTAGAGGAGCTAAAGAAGGGGTAGAGCTCATTCTATCTATGGCTACGGAGTACTCTGAATTGCCATCTGAAACAGCCTTCACTTGATAAAGAGCCAAGCGAGGTAATTGGCCTATATTGCTTAAGAAAGTCTGGCCAAACAATTCAGAGTGGCTGGGAACTTAACCCGCAGGCATTTAGATGGGGGCGACTACTGTCATTGTCGTTATAGAAGCTGAAGCTCCAAGTTTGTAACTTGTTGACGATAGCACTACCACTCACGGAGTAGGTCTGTTCGGTAGTGCCGTCGACAAGCCTGAAGCTGAAGGGCTGCTACAGTAACTCTACAGAGTAAATAGCAAATACCATTTCAGGAGAGGCTGCATTGAACCGTTGGCACCTTGCGGTCCACGACTCCACACCTCGGACGGATCGATCAGAGTTGAGCTCCGTAAACAAGTTCACTGCTGTCACTGACATTTGCCATCGTGAAACAATTAAAGGCCTTCTTTCTCAGCTTGCCGTGAAACTTGTTGCTGTTGAAACGATATAAATTAACAACGACAGGTCGAAGCCAGAAGACTCAAAACGGATAACTTAGTAACTATAGCCAAGATGTCATGGTTCCGAGCATCATAGTACATACTCCGTTACCTCGAGGTTAATGTTATATCCGTATCATAGTGACAAAGAAGTCACCAATCAACACTTGGGCAAGGTTATGGACGGTTTAGGACCATAGGTACATACTCTAGAATGTTATATTTAGAAAATCAGAACCTGGTCTGTGAACGTGGTATTCAATTGCCGTAGAATTGCTAGGGTCTTCTCTACTCCGTACCGGTAGTCCGTATGTACTCGTAGTACAACTACTACAGCCTCCTCATCTCCAACTTCAAGTCCCTGTCAGTATTTCCTCTTTGGGCTAGACCTAAGTTTGGCATGACAGTTTTGGGCCTCCGAGACGACTTCATCCCAGAGCTATGGTAAGATCTGCATTCCAAGACGTCTTTTGCGCCAATCAGCTCGGTTTAATTGGTGTTATGTGCCCCGTATTAAAATAGTAATACTATTAAGCCAGCACTAACATCAGCACGGGGCATGTGTATTAATTACCGTAATATACCCTACCCTAAAGCGTAATACCCACCGCAATTTGTAAGTTTGGCTGTAACACTCGGTACGCGAGATTTATTACAAACACCCCAGTTCGCTGAAGTCCACACCTTTGCAACGACTTCTACGATAACTTCTACTCCCGTACGCGGCACTTCATTCCTAACAACTTCTTCATATTTTGTTTTGAATCCTTTCTCGCTTCCTGCAAGTGCTGAGTCCTGACATTCCAAGCTCTAAGAAAACTTCTAATAATCATTATTATGGCATAGTTACAGAGTCCTCGGCACCTCCGAACTCCCTGTACTCGGCCAAAGTTATTATTGCTCGCTACTCCGTATTCATTACATTTAATATCTTCTTTTCTTTTTCTCTCTGCTTTTAATAATAATTCCCCCTCTTTCCTCTCCTCCATCTGGCGCCTGCTTTTTACTGCCACTCATTTATTTTATTCATTTCCTCGCTAAGTTAGCGTGCGCCGCGCTGCATCGTGTGCAGTGCATGCCTTACCGTTATTCCTAGATAGACCGTGACAGGGCAATCTCTCCGAACTCTCATCTCTCTTCTCACAAACCGGCTTTTCCACGGACTATACTACTACTATCATACTCCCCGTATGATGATTATTACCTCCTATCAGATTTCTGACGTTTTATTCCCGACCTTGAATTGTACGCCCCGTGCCTCTTTGCCTTGCTAAAGCGCCCAGCTTTGCCCTCCGCTTAGCCTCTGCCGTCCCTGTCCTGCCCGGGTTCATCATCGAATTATCCTTTCGTCGTGCTCTCCTTCCCTTCCCCGAGATTCCCGAGCAGTGTACTTCCATTTAGATTACCTCAACCGAGCTTCCATTCTTGACTGAAATAATCATCCTTCCGCATCCTGTCGTTGTCGCTTGTATTGGCTCTTTAACCTACCGCGTGTGCTTCTCACCGTCGCGTCGACTGGCCACTCTCATCACAAATAGGGCCGGGGGATTCTAGGTGTTGGTGCTGCTGCTGCTGCTGCTGACTCTGCACCATCGGACTGTTTCCTCCCCGACCGTCTTCGCATGAAATAAGGCCAAAGCAGCTACCATCATACTTTTATACCCACCTTGAATATCCATAGGAGGACCCAGTGAAGATGGGCTCATGTTTTAGCAGGACGTCGACGGAGGATGCTGAACAGAAAAAGAGAAGTCAACTTATCGACAAAGGGATTGAAGATGACTCGAAACGTTTAAAAAGAGAATGCAAAATCCTGCTCCTTGGTGAGCTTTCGCAAGTTGTTTGACCGAATTTGGCGGACTGTTGGCTAATCGCAGAAATCGGTTGATGGACAGGGGCCGGCGAAAGCGGGAAATCCACGATCGTCAAGCAAATGAAAGTCATCCATCAGAACGGTTACACGCTCGAGGAACTTGCCATGTATCGTCTCGCGGTTTACAAGAATCTATTGGAATGCGCCAAATCCCTCATCGGAGCCTATAATAAATTCTCTGTTAGTCCTTCAAGTGCAAAAGTTCAGGATCTCATCCAGTACCTGTGGGTTTACAACGTCGATCCGGACCCGCAAACAACGCTCGACCCCAAGGTTGGGGATGCGATTACGGTTCTATGGAATGATCCGTGTACGTCCACAGTCTTAGAACATCAGAATGAATTTTATTTGATGGACTCGGCTCCATAGTAAGGACCTAGAAGCTCCCGGTTACTTTGCGCGGAAACAGGTGTACTGAACTGCTTGGCTAGTTTTTTCGAGGAAGCAAAACGAATAACGTCCCCAGACTATATACCCAACGTGGATGACGTGCTTCGCGCAAGAACGAAGACTACGGGTATCTACGACACGAGATTCAATATGGGCCAGCTCTGCATTCAGTACGTGGTGTCTTTTCCGTTGTTTCTTGCGTCTCGATCATTAACAGGCGGCACAGTATGTTTGATGTAGGAGGCCAACGCAGTGAACGCAAGAAATGGATCCATTGCTTTGAGAATGTCACGTCCATCATATTTTGCGTCGCCTTGAGCGAGTACGACCAGGATTTGTTAGAGGAAGCCCATCAAGTAAGTCCAGTCTGTGAAAACACTAAAGTTGGGTTATTACGACAAAGTCCTGACGTTGCTATATAGAATCGAATGATCGAATCTCTAATCCTGTTTGACTCCGTCGTGAATTCCCGGTGGTTCCTGCGGACAAGTATCATTCTTTTCCTCAACAAAGTAGATCTCTTCGAGCAGAAGCTCCCCCGGTCACCTCTGAGCAACTATTTCCCGGATTATTCTGGTGGTAATGACGTCAATCGGGCTGCCAAATATCTCCTCTGGAGATTTAACCAGGTCAATAGAGCACATCTCAAGCTATATCCTCAGTATGTACTTTCCTCTTCATGTGCTTCTTGATCGTTGGCTCACGCTTGGTTACCATCATACAGTTTAACACAAGCAACGGACACGAAGAATATCCGATTGGTATTCGCCGCAGTCAAGGAGACCATTTTACAGAACGCCCTCAGAGATTCCGGCATTCTGTAGTTCTCCCATCCGATATGTGGAAGGATTACTTTATATTACCTCGACCGTATTCCATGGACGGCTTCACCGTTGGCCTTATGCTTTGTTTATTTTGCGACGGCGTTCAGGCGCTAGGGCTATCTGATGATTTTTAACATCCCGGCGCTGGGTAGGGTATACTTATAATTTGGGTGGATATCCGTGGTATGATTTCGCCCTTTATTCCTCTCTGGAAATGACTATTTTACTATCGTCGTTTGTCTTTTCTTATTGCATTCGACATGAGTTTGGTACTTGCAAGCAAAAGTTATTGCTTTTTTTTTTTTTTTTTTTTTTTTTTKKTKYWTCCTCGTTACTTGGCAAGAGGTTTTGATATCCTACTT
>HG983359.1:116861-179956 GCA_900006255.1 Xeromyces bisporus
AAAGTTARTTRYTYTTTTTTTTTTTTTTTTTTTTTTTTTTTTTTTTTGGTGCATCCTCGTTACTTGGCAAGAGGTTTTGATATCCTAGTTGTTGTTCCGAAGTCTCTTGGTTGTCCATGATAATCTGTGATTTATCCCGTCCCGTCTGCTTTCCATTTGTCGTGCTTACTTTGCCTGTGAACAGTGGGTTGTGCTCATTTATACTGTTTTACACAGGCTTCCTCGATGCATCTGGCTTCTTATTATACCTGCCTTATCCCTTACTCATTCTCGTCCATGATAATATACTTCTTTTGACCTGTGCCTCTTGTTGTGCTGCAATGCTTTGCCAGGGAGGTGACAACTGCATTTCATTACTAGAGGAGAGCGTCGTCATGCTTTGCCATATTCGATTTAACCAATCTGATATATACGCAGCTATACGTACTCCTTACATTGTAACGTCTAACGTCATTTGGAGCAAAGGCTTATGGCTGCACCAATTTCCCAAGCTACAGGGATAAAGGATAATAAGCAGCATGGAGACTGCACATGTGGCTCCTGGATTGATATAAATAGAGCGCTTCGAATGTTGACCATCAGGGCTTGTCTAGTCACATGACTGACTTCGGAATGGGGGACTTTCTTATTGCTCTCTGGTCCTCTGGCACTCTGCAGGTTAAAGGTACACAGTGTGCATTGGCGAAAATGCATGCCCAAGTACTGGCACCAAGCCCTTGAGCTGCAGCTCGCATGTGTAACTGACGATGTACAGACCGCTCCCAAGTCCCGGTACAAGAAGGGCCCTCGTCTCACCTACTTGAGGGTCATCTCATCTGTTCTTCTTTCCATCTCTCCACGTTCCGTCTCTTCTCCTTTTTTCCAAAGGGGGCTCTTTGCAAAGAGACACTGTCTTTTCAATCAATCACTGTGCTCTTCTTGGGCTACTCTGAGTTATAATACTAGCCATGTCTAACGAACGTCGTGAGAGGAGACCCTCTATGGGAATCCCGATTACAGAACTTCGAGGTCCCGTTGGCCCCGGCTTCAGTCGTCCCAAGCATAAGCGTACCTTTACGGGCTTGGGCCCTGCAGAGAAGAAGAGCGTTGAGGCGAGCATCCCGGAACCGTTGAGAGAAGCGTGAGTGGTAGTTCAGTTGTCCTCTCCGTGTCATAGATGCGTTCTCTAGCCTTGACTAACCGGTTATACGTGGTAAATACCATAAAGTTGGCGAAAATATGTATGCTATGCTATTGGATATTGTTTTGGCCTGAAAATCGAACATTGAAGGTGCCTTACTGATCGACCGCAGTCTGCCGTTGGATTCACGAATAAAGAGGAATTTGAAGTACGTTGCGTGACTGTCTTGGGAGCTTGCTCATTATCAAGACGTTAGTTACGTCCATGATGTGCCCTAATCTCTTCACATAGAAAGAGTTCGTGCGTCATGTCGAAACCACCTTGGCTCGATCACTTTACAACTGCGACGAATTGTACGTCCCAGCGATAAATTCCCTATGAATATATTCATGTGTGACTAATATATTTTGTTGCTGGTGATATAGCTCTGCGTATGGAGGAACGTCTCTTGCTTTCAGAGATCGTCTCATTATCGACTGGAACAAGACCCAGCAACGTCAGACTTCAAGTGATCAAAAGAGGATTTACTGTATGCAAAAGCACCCTCTTTATACAGCAGGACGCATCCGACTGACAAGTCTTATAGACCTTTCCTTGGAGTTCTTGATGGGGAGGGCGTTGGATAATGCTATGCTGAACGTAGGAATGAAAGATGTTGCACGAGGTATGCACACCTTACTACTTATCGCAAGTTATGGAAGCACTAAATGGACCAGAGGGCTTGGAGGAGCTCGGTTTCCGAGTCGAGAACGTCATAAGGCGAGAGCATGATGCCGCCCTGGGAAATGGAGGCTTAGGACGACTGGCGGCCTGTTTTCTGGACAGTCTGGCCACGCTGAATTATCCAGCCTGGGGCTATGGGCTGCGATACCGATACGGGATCTTCAAACAGGAGATTGTAAACGGCTACCAGGTAGAAGTCCCTGACTACTGGCTAGACTTCAATCCGTGGGAATTCCCTCGACACGACGTCACCGTCGACATCCAATTCTACGGCTGGGTAAGGAAGTACCAAGACGAAAACGGCAAGTCGATCCATTTATGGCAAGACGGAGAAACCGTCCAGGCTGTGGCGTACGACGTACCCATTCCAGGATACGGCACGGACACCACAAACAACCTTCGATTGTGGTCAAGCAAGGCGGCCAGCGGCGAGTTTGACTTCCAAAAGTTCAACGCCGGCGACTACGAGAGCGCGGTTGCTGACCAGCAACATGCGGATACGATCTCTGCCGTGCTGTATCCAAACGATAGCCTCGAAAGAGGCAAGGAATTGCGACTGAAGCAACAGTACTTCTGGTGCACAGCCTCGCTGTATGACATTGTTCGCAGGTTTAAGAAAACGAAGCGCGCATGGCACCAATTCCCCGACCAAGTTGCCATCCAGCTCAACGACACGCATCCAACTCTGGCCATCGTCGAGCTGCAGCGCATCTTGGTCGACCTGGAAGGCCTGGAGTGGGACGATGCATGGAGCATAGTCACCAACACTTTCGGATATACCAACCATACAGTCCTGCCGGAGGCGCTGGAAAAATGGTCAGTTCCTATGGTCCAGAACCTCCTGCCACGGCACCTGCAGATCATCTACGACATCAACCTATTCTTCTTGCAGTCCGTGGAGAGGAAGTTTCCGAATGACCGGGACATCCTGTCACGGGTGTCGATCGTCGAGGAGTCGCACCCCAAGATGGTCCGAATGGCCTACCTGGCCATCGTCGGATCTCACAAGGTCAACGGGGTTGCAGAGCTGCATTCGGATCTCATCAGGACGACGCTATTCAAAGACTTCGTAACGATTTACGGACCGGACAAGTTCATCAACGTGACTAACGGCGTTACCCCCAGACGCTGGCTTCATCAAGCCAACCCGCTTCTGTCCGACCTGATCGCCTCCAAGCTGGGTGGTTATGAGTTCCTAACGGACTTGACGCTCCTAGAGAAACTAGAGGCTTTCGTCGACGACGAAGACTTCCGAGTGAGGTGGTCCATAATCAAAAACGAGAACAAACTACGACTTGCAAGATACATCAAGAGCACCACCGGATATAACGTGCTCCCCGGTGCACTCTTCGACATCCAAGTCAAGCGCATACACGAATACAAGCGCCAACAACTCAACATATTCGGTATCATCCACCGATACCTAACCATCAAATCCATGACGCGGGAGCAGCGAAAGAAAGTGGTGCCTCGCGTGTCGATCATCGGAGGCAAGGCAGCACCGGGATATTGGATGGCGAAGATGGTGATCCATCTGATCAACAGCGTCGCCGCTGTCGTGAACAATGACCCCGAGACGAAGGACCTCTTGAAGGTTATCTTCATTGAGGATTACAACGTGAGCAAGGCCGAGTTGCTCTGTCCCGCTTCGGATATTAGCGAGCATATTTCGACGGCCGGGACTGAGGGGAGCGGTACGAGTAACATGAAGTTTGTCCTGAATGGAGGGTTGATAATAGGGACATGCGATGGTGCCAATGTGCGTGTCAATCAACTCCACCCATCTCACCATATTATCAACACCACCAACTAACCCGAAACAGATCGAAATAACCCGCGAAATCGGCGACCAAAACATCTTCCTCTTCGGCAACCTCGCCGAAGACGTCAGCGACCTCCGCCACCGCCACCTCTACGACCACAACCCAGACACCCTCAAACTCAACCCGCACCTCACCGCCGTCTTCGACGCCATCAACTCCGGCCTCTTCGGCGACCCGGCCCAATTCCACCCGCTCATCGCCGCCGTCACCGAGCACGGCGATTACTACCTCGTCTCGGACGATTTCAACTCGTACATCACCACGCAGGAGATGGTGGATGAGGCGTTTTTGGATCGGAGGGAGTGGACGGTTAAGTCGATTCTGTCGGTTGCTAGGATGGGGTTCTTTTCGGCGGATCGGGTGGTTAGTGAGTATGCTGAGGGGATTTGGAATGCGGAGCCGTTGGATGGGTCTGTGTAGGTTGGAAGGGTGAGCTCAATGGGTAGGTTATGTAGGGTTGATGTTCGGTTGGTTACCTAAAGTTATGTGACTTAGTTATTGTAAAAGTTCAAATGAAGTCAGCATTGACTTGGACGTCTTCTGGGTTATCATTGATAACTGGTAACGAAACCAAAGTAAGCGACAATTAAAAAAGAATATAAGAATGTGGTCAACTTCGTCAATAGAGATTATATGCCGAATGGTATATATACAAATAACAATCCCAATTGCTCCCAAAGGTATTAAAGATACTGCCAACAACCTGCGTGCGCGACCTGTCGTAAAACAACCAGAATAACTCATTTAGAACTCAACTCGGCAACCCGCTTCTCGACTTCCGGGATCGCTCGGAGTTGGATATCCAATTCCTCTTTCTCACTGCACGAATCGATGAAAGCGTTAGCCGGACCGGAAACGAGGAAATGGAGTGAAGTAGACAAGAGAAGTAGGTGTTTAAAAACTCACTCTTCCAAACTTAATCTCTTCTCCCAATCCAACCCTGCAAAGACATAACCACCCTGTCCGTCAAATTGCAAGATCTTCTTATGATACTTCCATAGACTCCGACGATGCGAAACGGTCATCAGCGTGATGTTCAGATCCTTGGCGGTTTCGTACATGACCTTCTCGATATCCAAGGTCACGGACGACGTGCACTCATCCAGGATCGCGAACTTGGGACGATGGTAAAAAAGCCGGGCCATGGCGATGCGCTGCTGTAGCCCGCCGGATAGGACGTCGCGCCACTCCTCCTCCGCGTCCCACCCACCAGGGCGGTCGACGACAGAGGTGACCTCGACGATGGAGAGAATGTCGTATAGATCAGCATCGCTAATGCCCTTGGCGAGCATCTCGGGCGTGCTGTCGGGATAGATGACCTGCTGACGCAGGGTACCGCGGGATAGGTAAGGTCGCTGGGGGATGTAGAAGATGTTTTCGAAATTGGGTTTCTTGACGGTTCCGCCGTAGACGGGCCAGAGGCCGCCGAGGATTCGGAAGAGGGAGGATTTGCCGCAGCCGTTGGGGCCGACGATCAGGAGGTGGTCGCCCGGGTGGACGGTGAAGGAGAGTTTGCGGACTAAGACGTCGCCGTTGGGGGAGACGATGGGTACGTCGCTGAATCCGATCGAGTCGCTCTCTTCAACCTTGCCGCGGCCGGAGAGCACTGCCGCATTCTCGGCGGTGGATGCTGAGGAGACGAGTTTCTTTTCGAATCGACCCGCCTGGAGGTCGTCCATGACCTCTAGCAGGGATGACACGCGGGCCGTGTGGCCAGCTAGTTCGGAGATCTCTTTATACGAGAACATTACCCGGCCAAACGCGTCAGAGGAGGAAAGAAGCATGCGTCGATTTGTAACGAAGCCTTTGAACGGTTAGATCCTGAATGATAAAGACATGTCAACGTAAGAAGTCCACTTACTTTCTGTTCGGTCCCCCATCGTCTGAGTGATCTGGCCCGGAAGTTTAAAGAAGACGGGTATACTGCAGAGAATCAAGCCCAAGGCGCCCCAGAAGTACTTGATGACAAAGTCCTCCATGACTCCATGGTACAACCGTTTCCGCAGAATGCGATTCACATGTTTGATCAGCGTGAAATAGCCCTTATCCAGAGTATCCTTCTCCGCTTCGTGGCCACTGTATAGGGCCACCTCTTCCGAGTAATCAAGGAGCCTCGTGTGGAGAGATCGAAACTCGCCTTCCAGTTTCGCTTCATCCGCGACGTACTTCCCAAATGGCGGCGTTACCATGCGCATGAAATTGGCAGATACCTGCACCAGAAGACTCATGATGAAGAGACCCTCATCTCCGACGGTCTTGGAGAGCGAGTAGTTGTAAATAGCCATGTCTAGGACCGGTTTAGCGAGATTGGAGTACAACTCGGCCAAGCTGTTGGAGAAGCGCGAAACATCCACCGTTATCAGCTGGTCGGGATTCTTTATTCGGTCATCCAGAGCGGAAATGGCGTAGAAGGTCATATTGGATAGGTATTTGTTATGGATGTAATCCGTGAGCCGTTTACGGTAGGACAGGGAGAGTTTACATTGATGATAGGAAAGCTGAACGGTTTCAGCAAATGAAAACAAGAAAACACCACGCCTCCCGTCGAGAGACAGAAGAAAGCAAAGGAGAAAGGCAGAGAATAACCAACCATAGAATTCGTAAAAGTCGCCGGCACAGCAACAACCATCCACCAAACAAGCCCCAAGAGGAAATTCCTCCCTTTCCCTCGAACAAGGTCACTGACCAACCTCCCATCCAACTCGGCAACATACAAGCTCAACAACGTCCTCAACACCAGGAACACGCTATGGCTAACCAGCAGCCGTAGCTCCTTACTCCTCCACCCCGGCACGACAATCTTGAGTAGCCGAATTAGATTTCGGAAGAACTCCCAGTCGACCTCAACCTTCTTGCCCTTGCTGCTGCTGCTGCTGCTGCTGCTGCTACTGCCGCCGCTTTGCGACGACGAAGAGTCGGGGTTCACTCCGCCGCCACTACCGATACTGCTGGTCCCAGGACGCCCACGCAGCTCCGCCTGGCGTTGAGTGGCAGCTTTCTGTTCGGAGACGGCATTATGAACACGTTTGACTAAGGCGGCGAATAATGCGAGGTAGACGGTGCGGGAAACGCCTTTGCGATGACGGAGGTAGAGGGAAGACAGGTCGGAGAGGATGCTTCTGAAGGAGCGTTCCGGCGATATAAGCTTGGATTGTGCAGCCATGGTGACTGGCGGCACGGCAGGAGGGGCGACGAAGCGCTATGTTTCTTCGGTAGATATGAGTCCTATACTCCGTACAGTTGTAGTCCGCTCTGTACAGTCTGACTTGGTGACTATGGTCTGGTCTAGCCAGTTCCGACGGAGAAGTGCATGGCCGAAACCTGCCGATATACGATATCCAACACGAGGCGAGGAGTTGCAGAGATCACTGATGGCGATGGACAAAGAAAGAAAAAAGCAACGCTGTTGAATCCGATGAAGTGAAGTTGGAATCTCGAAAGAACTTGGGCATGTGACTGTTCTTGATGACTTTTCTGGGGGAATACGAGCCGAGGTTCGTTCGGCCAATCAATGGCTTTCTCGTAAAGTGATGTCAGCGTCTACCTCACGTGCGTTTGGTATTATACGCTAAACCCGATTGGTATATGGTGCCGCCCAATGAAATGGGTTATCAGTCACGTGGACAGGCGGTACGTATATACTGCCGGACCTATTGGGCGGGAGGCCTGAGATCCTGAGGCAACAACCACCACACTTATCTCAGCATGCTCAGACCTCAATTTGATTGGCTGGGTCATTCACATGACCAACCCATGATTCGGTCTAACCGAATCGGGTTCAGCCAACATTGAGGTCTGAGGAGTTTTGTCCGAGGTTTGTGAATTCAAATCAAGGGAGTTTGACCTCCTTCTCTTCAAACCATAAGATATCTGCAACCACATCGAATTCCAACTCAAACATCCGTATACGGCTTCTTCTTTGGTATCTCCATCATCTCACTGGCCTAAACATTGCCTGTGCGACAATTGTCGAGTTCGAAGCGTTCGCAGTCGAGCGCACCTAGTGACCATAGTCGTCAGATGTCGGTCCACGAAAGGGTCACCCACGTCGTTCGCTTGCTTCGGAAACGGGATTGAACCTTGACCTTGCTATTGACTTGGTAAATTGCATTGACATTGACAGAGCCACGGCGAAGCAAGCAGAGAAGAACAAATACTCTACGGTCGCTGTTAACGGACGACCCCGATGCTATGCTCAGAGACATAGAATACGACGGCATCATTAAGGAATTAATGCCTGCGCCGATTCTCACGACCTCATAATCATCTTAGCGTCCAACACCAGAAGCGAAGGCAATGATGCCTCGTCATGTTTCATAGGCCACGATCGGCGAACTACACCAGGGAGTTGCTACACCTATGTATACTGTGCTAAAGCTACGAAATCTGTCGTGCCGTGCCTTGATGTGGTCTCGTTGATTCCCGTGGGCAACCTGATACCTTCCCTGAAACGAATTGGCTCGTGGAGGTTCTTAAATTGCAGTTGAAAAAGCTCAAGCGGACCCGGGGAACCCAACTTCCTATACTGGGGCATTGCACGGTAGAATGCGACGATATTTACCTCGCAGAGCCTGCCTCATGATACCCGCGCTGAATTAAGACAGATAAAGTTTCAAAATGCATGTTCCTTGTCAATAGCGTGGTTAAGTAGCTGAAGTTCACAAACCGCACATTGTCCATTAGCACTTTAAATCATAAGACATTTCGCCCTAGGAGGTCTAATAGCCTAAAATTACCATCAAAATAAAATTCAGAATCGGTTTCACAATCTGACGCGAGGGATATTTGATCCGACTCGTGGTGGTTGAGATATTGGAGGTTGAATTTACAGTGTTGGGAGATTGAAGTTCACAAACCTCAAACCTTACAAATAACGGACAATACTCCTCAGACGTCAAATGTTGGCTGAACGCATTCGGTTAGACCGAATGGGTAGGTCATGTGAGCATGACCCAGCCAATAGAATTTGACGTCTGAGCCTGCTGAGATAATGACCACACCACATCACCACAGAACGATCGGTCCTTTCCATCTGAGGTTCTGAGATAATATCATCGACCCTGACGACGTTTGCTAGCCAATACCAAATACCAATCAATTATCTATTTATCGTTCACCTCTCACGCAAAGGACGATGGCTGATTCTATCGATTACAAAGCGCTCTATTTGCAGGCAGAGGAGGAAAAAAGGCAGGAGGCAGAGCTCAGGAGGCGAGCAGAACAGGGTATCCAACGGACAACCTTTAAAGAGCTCGTCCAACACTGTCACAATCTTCTCTCGCGACCGCTGAGAGCCGAAGAACCCTCTCGGTCCACAACCGGCAAAATACCTGTTCCCACTGGGAAATACTGTCCCTTACGTCTCGAACACTGGACCGACTGTTCAGCCAGACAACGTGCGGTTTACGACTTGGTCCGTGACTACCTGCAGCCGCCAGGAGAAGATGCGCCGCGGTTATTTTCTCCCCTCATTGCACTGGAGGATTACGGCAGGCGGATCGCGCACCGGCCAATTAGCAGCGAGCAAGACCTAGAAACTTACGAACGAATAGCCGTGGAGGATCATGTGCAGGGCATCATCTCAGAACTATGCAAGATATCCGATGCTCGAGATAAATTTCGGCTCGGCGATGGCATACGATTCGACAATCGTCGCAACGCACTCGACGAGGTGGAAGGAGATGAGTCAAGGCCCCCCAGACCCGACCAGTATTGCATACCTCGTGTCGATGATAGCACCAATTCCTTGCTTACTACCGTCGAGTATAAACCCCCTCATAAGCTTCCCGTGGAAACTCTTCGCGTCGGGCTTCAGCCAATCGACTTCCACCGCGAAATTGTCGAATAAGATACCATCCCTACCGGTGGCCAGGAGAAACTGCAGTACAATGCCACGCGGCTTACCGGATCGGCACTTGTGCAGGAATTTGATGCAATGATCAAGGACGGGCTTGAATATGCATACCTCACAACGGGACTCGGGCTTGTGCAGCTCTGGGTCCCCTTCGACGACCCAGGCACCCTGTATTACGACTTAAGTGAGCCCAACTCGGACGCGGGTGTGGATGCCGGGGACTCTGAGGGGCCTAAAACAGAAATAGAGAAGGTGCTGTGCCTTTGTCTGATGGGCTTTGATTCCAGTCCTCGAGATCAGACTTGGCGGAACGCCGCACAGCGACTGCCGATTTGGACGACCAATTTCCATCACACGCGCTCCCAGATCCTCGCAGTGGAATCACCACGGAAGTCCCAAGACTCAAATGACGATTCCTCCGAATGTGTCAGCTCCGAAAGGACTTCGTCCGAGTACCAGCCGACGTCATCTCCGGCTGAATCTTCCGTCTCCCAGGGCCGTCGAGTGCCCACCCGATCCCTGGCTGGTTGTGCACCTTCCGATGACGTCTACCGGGAGGATAATTCGGACTCGGATGCAGATCCTACTACTTTCGCGGGACGTAAGCGGGGTTTCAGCCAGATCACATCTTCCACCCCCACTCAACGATCGGCCCCAACAACCCGGCCAAACCCCCAGAGAACTCAAGGCGGTCAATCTCGTTCTCATGACAATGAGTTTTGCACGCAACAATGTCTCCTAGGTCTGCGGCAAGGTGGTACATTGGATGCCCGTTGCCCCAATGTGGAGCTTCATCAGTCCGGGAGCCATGGCCACCGACACCCAATCAGCATGGAAGAGTTGGTGCAAATGGTCAAGCAGCAGTTGGATGAAAACCTCGATCGTGATTGCACTCCGATGGGGGGCTGTGGGTCGTACGGTGCGCCCTTCAAGGTCACTTGTGCCGCGTACGGTTATACAGTTGTTGGTAAAGGAACGACATCGCGACTTTGGAAGGAGGTGTCGCGCGAGGCGGAGTTCTACCATGTTCTTCTGCATGCACAGGGGTCCGCGGTTCCGGTTTTCCTGGGAAAAATTGACTTAACCCAAGTTTATTTCTTGCATGGTGCGGGAGAGATCCGCCACATGCTCCTCATGGGCTGGGCCGGCCACAGTTTGGACCGTATGAAGCACAACGAAAACATCCAACGCGCGATCTCACAATCTGAAAAGGAAATTCGTTCTCTTGGCGTCTTCCATCAGGACCTCCGGCCAGAGAACATTCTGTGGAACCCGGAGCTGAAACGGGCCCTAATAATCGACCTTCACCGATGTACGTTGGATCACCGACCGACTCATCGGCGACTTCAGTCTCTAAAGGGGTTATTGTCCGGGACCGAGCATTGGGAAACGAAACGAGTGAGTGTTGTATGAGTAAAAGTAATACTGCCTCACTGTCGACCCGCAAATCCCCATCCCCCGGTGCGTGTTCAGTCATGCGTCGTACGGACATTATTACCCCCCGTCAGGTAGGTATGGTATCTGTAAGTCGACCTGTACTAGTTCTGATTTTTGCCTTCTACGTATTTGTTGGCTCTGCACCATCGCGGAATTAGACTGCCGAGAAGTGGTCGTTTCCCCGTTATCAAGCTCACCGCGGTACTCAAGTCTGACCTTCGGATGATGTTGGTCGTCTACTATAGTTGAAAATCGGACGTATGACCGACTATTCTGTGGTGCTATAATAATAATACATGTATCATACACACCACGCATATTAATTGTCAAATGGCGGGGTTGGTTAGACTGATGTCGTCGGTATCATAGGTGGCTGTTAGACAGGCTCCTGGGCCATTTTATCTTCTCCGGCGACACATAACACCAAAATCAATTACAGAGTACAGACAACACCACGAATGGGAACATGTGCAAGTATGATAGTCATTAAAAAAGTAATAGTATATCTTCACGTTGGCCAGGTATCAACAGAGAAAAGAAAAGAAAAAAGTATCATATCATAATTCCATACTAGGGACCCCATTCAACACTCGACAGAGCTCAGCAGTACATGCTCTTACTTTAGCATGCCGCTGAGGCGTTATTGTTATTGGCCTGGCTCATTTTCATCGTCAGAGGGAGAAGAGACCTTCCCGCTGTTGATTTGAGCAGCGATCTGGCTTTGTTTAAATCGCTTGAAACCTTCCGCATCCTGTTGCTGCGTATCCCACAATTCATCCACCGTCGTTCCAAGCCCCTCAATCGCCTTGTCTGCTCCCAGAGTCTCGTCTTGCTCTCCTTGCAGACGTTCAAGCTTCTCTCGCAGGGCGATGACATGAGAATCGTCAATAGGCGAAGTGGACAGATGATCGGACGCTCGATCCAAGGATGGACTGAGGAAGTCACGGCGGAGGTTCTGGCCCAGGCGATGAACCTGGCCCTCCTCCGATGTCATAGCGCGTGAATGAAGAGAAGTCATGGAGCTGGTGCGGGAAAGTGTCATGTCGTACTGGTCAATGTCGTCTTCGTCATCTATCGCGTTCTCCGCGCCAGCGTGACCGTCAAAGTTGAGATCGTCACTCGAGTGCTGCGAGAGGTTGTCCAGCGTAACAGACGGAGCTGGTTGTGGCACAACGCGCGTCTCGGGGAACCTATCCTCGAAGCGGTTTATTATTCTATGTAGTGTAACATCAAGGAATTGCAGACGCCCTGCACGAAACTGGTCAGCAAGCAAGCTCTTTGAATGATCAGGTAGACTAAAAAGGAAAAAAAAGCCATACTGTAATTCGCGTCATTCCCAGCTCTGTCCTCCCGAACAAGAGCCGACTGTATCCTACTTCGGATATTACGCGCCGACTCCAGCAAATTCTTCGACATGTCATGGGGTCTCTTGGTGACAAGAGACTTCTGTCTTCGGTGTCTCGGATTTGGAGTCGACGCGCCACTTGGTGGAACGGATAGGTCCCCGTGCTGGTTATCCATTGTACCAAGGCATACACCCAAAGCCTTTACGACACCAGTACCTCCAATGACATAGTCTTCGTCGGGAGCGCGCTCCTCCTCTTCTTCAGCTTCCTCGTCGATGTGACCGACAAGGTGCTGCAGGACTTCTGGGACTCGCGCTCGATCGCCAGACGTATCCACGGAATTGGGAAGCTCTTCCATGGCACCACTTTCGAGGTTTTGGAACGAGTATGCAATTATCTGAGACGCCAAGGCTCTGACAACTTCGTTGCATTCTGCGCTGGGGAATTCGATGTCCACTGCGATAATTGTTCGCGATACGCGCACGGTTGCCATCAGGGACGCATAAACAGCGCACGCCTCCTCTTGGCTGCCGGCATCTGTTGCGGATGCCAATTCGGCAATACCCGGGTTTTCCAATATATTGAGGTGACAAAGACTCGGACACTCCGAAAGGATTTCAGCAAGAGCAATTGCATGGCTTGGAGACAAGTTGACATTCGCCAAATGTATGCGTTTCAGCGAAGGCATCTTTGGTAGATATCGCCTGAGCGTCGCCAGCGCGTCAGGTTGCCTGGAAAAGAGTTCGGGGTTGTGGGAGAAGTCGATGAAGCGGAGGTTTGGTAAACGCGTGAGGCCCTGAAGCAAAGGATACATCACAGACGGCGCCAACGAGCAATCTGCCAAACTTATCGCGTAAAGGGGATGGTTCTTGGTGAAATTTGAAGTAAGTAAGTCGATGTGGTCGCGTAAATCATTCCCTCCAAGGTCAAGACCATGGCATTTCCCGGCATTGAAATACCGCATGATATGAGCGAGACCCTCTCTCGTAAGCCCGTTATTCGCAAATCCAAGTCTTCGCAGTCCGACGGCAATTGCTGCATCACAAATCTTCCTCACGTCCTCGGTCGTGGGACTGCATTCGCTGAGGAGAAATTCCTCCAGACGGTCGCCACCGAACCTTTCCGCAAGAGACTGTGAAAGGACTGTCGTAATGTCCAGGGAAGACTTCTGAGTCCCTGTGAATGATCCATTGGCTCCAGAAGTATGCGCCTTTGGAAGTGGAATGCCTGAAAGGTCAATGGCTCTCAAGGATCTCGAGAGATGCACAAAAAGACAAATATAACGCCACCCTTCAGGGCCAATTTTAGGGTTATCTTTAAGAGACACCTTCTCCACAACACCGAAAGGCTTATCTTCACGAAGTGTCGCAAATCGAGATTTTCGAACACTTTTTCTCCTTAACCTCATCTGTTCGACTGTCTTGGTTGAAAGAAGCCCGGCAAGGATTGCTTGCACTGAACTGTCCGTCAAACCACAGTTGTCGAGGATAAGTTTACGGACTGGGACCACTGCCAGCCAATCACTGAACGTCGCAATATCCTGGGATGTCATCTGAAAGTCGCTAAGGTCCAATACAGCGACAGTACCAGGAGATTCCGCCAAAGTAGATGAAGGCAGGGAGATCTGGTCGACAACTTTTTTGAGCACGGGAGACGCGCGCAGTTGACAGCAGCGCCGGTATATCCGTACAGGATCTGTCGTCGACGTTTTTGATCGGGGACTTTGAGCAACCGCCGCCGAGTCATCGTCATCATCACTATCGTTCAACTGTAGCGGAATCAAGCCGTGAGCTTCTGCATGCCTGCGTTTTCTCTCTTTGCGTTCTTTTCGTTCCTCTTCTGACCGCTTCTTCTTCTCCCTCCTCCTTGTCGGCTCCTTAGTATCATCGGCGGATTTCTTTTCGCTGGAAGATGGCCCTGAATCTTTGAAATTATTCTTCTCCAAGGCAAACACAGCCGCCTGGGTATTACCCGTAGGCTTCAAGTCGGACCTCCTGCCTTTGAGTATTTCCGGGTAGGAAGATTGCGTGTGGGACGTGGTGAAAAGGTCTTCATCCGATTCACGACGAGACACACCCGCGATTTCAACATCTACACAGAAAGCAACACGTCGTAGCTTCGACTGGTTCAATTCCGGGATTTTACACCTATCCCGCTTGCTGTCGACGTTCATAACGCGTCGCTCATGGCCACCAACACTAGGAACAGTCTTAACCCCGGCATTTGGGCCAGCTGAGGAAAGCTTGCGGAGAGCAGATTGAAGAAACGACGGGCCCTTTGGAGATGGGGACGAAAAGGTGGCATCTGCGTTCTCTCTGCTTTCCTCTTCCTTTGATTTGGGAGAATAAGCTGCACCGAAAGGATTATGATGATCAGACTTCGGTCCTCCCGCAGCGGCCACTTTTGGAGACGTCAAATTCGATTTCGAACTGGGCTGCGACGGCGATGTGGAGGCGGACGAAAACTTGGCGCTCAAATTGGAAATCCAGGAGTTCCTCCTAGGATGCATAGAACTCTGCCTGAACGAGGATCGTTGGGACGATGGCGGAGACCGGTGCGATTTGGAATTCCCCTTATCCATATCATTTTCCGCATGCTCTCCGCTCTTTCGGCGGCCATCATCGTGACTCGGTGTTCTTTGGAGATTATGAAATTCGGAATGTGCGGATGGTGTGGTGGTATCATCAAAGGGCGGGTGTTCCGTAGCCGTTGATTCTGGCTCAATGCTCGATTTGTCGCTGACAATTGAAGACGTTGACTTACTACGATGCAGATCTAACCGGAATAAATAGCGTTAGCAAAACAGTACATTTTCATTTCCAACAAAGCTTAGCTCCGACTTCTTCGGAAAGCACAGGTACACAGGGCAAAGAAACCCGCATCAACTCTTATGTCACTCACGTTTCTGCGAATGATGAAGCCAACTCACATCCACAGTTTCGATGGCCTCCATTTTACCTGGATTTGGGAATGGGTGTTAGGGAGGATCGAAGAAGAAGCTCGAGGAATTGACGGAGTAGAAATAAGTAGGTAGGTAGTAGGTAGGGGGGATCGGATAAGAGAACCCGGCTCGTCACGTTAGACGCAAAGGAACATACATACTCTGGCAGGTACCGGTATATATGACGGACAAACGGGATTATATATATATATATATAAATTCCGTATATCGAAGAAAGAAAGCCGAAACCAAGTGAAAGAAGAGGGAGAATGCCAGTAACCAGCCGAATTCTTAAGACGGGCAAATCAGCTCAGGTGATTACAGGGGAGTACTCAGCGCTAATGCCAATATAGGAGGACGGCGAGGATGGACGAGCATGTTGATATCGGAATAGACACGAGCACTAAGCTAAAGGAGACTGCCGGCGCAGAAAAGGAAGAAGAGAGCGTGAACAACAGCCTTAAAAAAGAGGGATCTCCATTATTATATTACAGTACGGTAATGTAGCACATACAACGCTGTAAATTACAATACACACCAATCAGCTGACATCCAAATTCAAGCTTTGTCTCCACAATTCCTTTCCATCTCCCGATTCCGTCGTGTGCTTGGGTCCACCATTACTAATCCACTTCAGTGAATTCTTCAATTTTTTAAGTACTTACATTTACAATACTAGGGGTAGTAATGCTGTATTTCTATCCATCATCGAGAAAAGAACAATAAAAAACATTGTTGTTGTTGCTATGTACAGTATAAATCATGTACAGTGTACTCAAGTCAGCTGACCGACACGCTACCCCAGAAGTCAAAAAATTAAGATGATGTCAGAGTCGGTCGATCTCATATGATCCGTGCAGGGGACAAAAGCAGTGGGAAAGACTTAAACCACTCAAGATTCAGGAGTCACCACCAGCCCATATGTACAGTACATGTACAGAGTACTGTACCTCCAGCAAACCACGGATCTACTTGCTCCTGCGGAGTGAGTGCAGTTTGCTCAGAGATTCTTGCGTTCTGCAGAAGTCAATAGAACAAGTTGTGTGGAGGCACGGAGGTGTTCCGTGAAGCGCGCTGTCTGGTTAACAAGGAACCACCACGGCACCACCTGGGTAAAGGACGGGAGGGTACCAGTGGTCCAGTACGGTAATGATCAGTTGAAAGTTCTTCCTTGCGATTTGAAGTCAAACTTTTTAAGGACGAAAACGTGCATGCGACTTTCCCTAATAAAGTTGAGTTGGGGCATTGATCTTCCCGGCAAGCCGGAGGTCTACGCTGTGGACTGGACAACCTCAGTATGATGTGTTAGCACTGCGGTATTCTTTGCTCGGCCAATAGGGTATGTATGTATGTATGTATGTATGTGCAAGCCATGCATCATATGCAACGAGACCTATCAGTCCTACAGGAAGAGGAAAGAAAATTGACCTGATGCTCGTATCCTGTGATTATGATTCTATTTTTTATGACTATCCTCCAGAGTAGATTCCATAAACACCACCTTACGCAGCAAGAGCACGGATCTTCTCCTGGATAGCAGCCTTTCTCTGCTCCTGGGTCTTCTTGGGAGTCATGTACTTCTTGCTCTCGGCCTTCCACTCCTCCTTGGACTTCTTGGGGCCAGCGTTCTCATCCTTCTTGAAGGGGTCGGCACGGATAGCCTTGTGGGCATTAAGGTAGATCTCCTCGAGGTCACCGGCATCGATCTCGTTCTCGACGTACTTCTGGAACTGGCTGTTGAATCGCTCTTCATCGTCATCGGCGAGACCCTCCATGTACTCAGCGACGTGACCGCCCAGGATGTACTTGCGGAGAGTCTCAGCGTCCAGCTCTTCGGACTCCACGTCGTAACCGGGGAAACGCTTGCTGGAGTGAGGGATGAAGATACCACCGTCGGAGGCACCCTTCATAGCACCGAAGACACGGGCACCGGTGGAAGTACGAGAAAGACCGACATCAAGGAAGGCCTTGAAGGGGCGGCGGGTGCCCTCGTCGGTCTCGACGGCTTCGGTGAGGCTGTACTCGCCGTCAGCTTCCTCGACACCCTTGAAGTCCTCGTCAAGACCAAGCTTCTTGAGAGTGCGACGGGCGAGGAGGAGACCGGTAGCGTAGGCGGCGGCCCAGTTGGTCAGACCCTGGGTGATACCGTAGCGCTTGAGCTCGTGCGAGTAGGCGCAGGCAAGAACCTTGTCACCGACGATCTCGGAGTGGACGATCTGAGTGACGACGTCGCGGTTGGTGAAGCGGACGACCAGGCGGTACTTGGGCGAGTTGAACTTGTTCTTGGCCTGCGAAACCAAGCGCTGGCGAGCGTAGTAGTCGGTCTTACCCTGCCTTCTACGCTTGAACTTCGTCTGGTAGCGACTGTTGAAAATGTGTTAGTATATATATATATATATATATAACTTTGCTACTACATTTGTGCGAAGGCTTTTCTTACCTGAAGTACGCGTCGTTCTTGACGAGCTTGGTGAAGGGCTGTAGAGGAAAAGTCGCGAGTCAGCAATTTGCGCTTCAGAATAACCGCCCGAAGCATCTTGCAAAGACCCGTAGAAAGTCCCAGTGAGGCGTGGGAATGAAAAAGACAACGGACGATCTAGGCATTGCAAAGCGGCATATTATCCATTCGCAGGGATAACAAGACTCACCATCTTGACGGTTGTCGAGAAAGAGGCCCAGGATGTCGACGTTGGCTGCGTTCAGAAGAGAAGAAAAGAAAGAAAGAAAAAAAAAGTTGAAAAATTTCGCGGGTTGATTTTGTGCGGGACTTCGCTTAGCGTTGGCTGCATCCAGTGCAGTGCTGCGGTTGGCGACGAGCTATCCATCGGAACCGACCATTCTCAACCATTTAGCAGTACGGAGTAGAACTCATAAATATTTCAAAAGAAGACACGCTGCTTTATTACTGAGAGTCTGAGGTATCTAAGATTACTATATTCGCCAGGATTATCTACAGTTTGGCGGCTTTCTCCCCATCTTCATCCAGTAATTGAAGACCCGTAATCGCCTCCAACTCTCTAACAGCATCCCGCGTCTTTCCAAGGTCGACCTTAATCGTCCTCAAGCCAGCCTGCTTCGCCCCCTTTAGATTCTCCCCAATGTCGTCGAGAAAGACCACATCCGAATTGCGAAGTTGTTCGATCCCTCTCTTCTTAGCCAGTGCATTCATTTCCTTCATCGCAAACTCGTATACCTTTGGATCCGGCTTTCTTAAACCCGTATGCGCAGACGAAATGAAAGCGTCAAATTGCGACTTGAGCGCGTTTACGTCGGTGTTAAACTCATGTCCATCGGGAAACGCAATTGTATTCGAAAGAGCCCCAAGGATGAATTTGCCTGACTCCTTGAGTTTCCTCAGAGCCGGAAACATGTAGGGATCCGGCGTTCTTGATATCCGCATCATTTCCCAGAACAGCCATTCCGCATCGACTTCCGGCATTGGGGGAATTGGAGCCGATGCGGAGGCGGGGCTAACCTTTCCTTTCCGCTGAAGATAATCCTGAAACTTAACCCATACGTCAGGGTTTCTTAGGTCCCCGTTGAATCCGGAGAAGAATTGAGAATCCAACTTGATCTCGCCTCGTTCTAGTTTGTGCCAGCTGCCGTTGGGCGCTACTTGGGCGATGCTGAAATTCACCCATCCGGGAGGGATATTGTTGGCGAGCTCATAGTCCAGAATGGCTTGAAAAGGCGAAACAACCTGGCATGTCATGCCAGTTAGTATATAAATTTGGCCGATGTGAGTTTCTGGAAAACTTCAACTCACACAAACTCCCCCAATGTCGAAAAGCAGACCCAGGGGTCGTTTGTTCTCGACCATTGTCAAAGCAGTAGTCGTATTATCAACGATTCAACTTATCCCGAGTTTTCTTCCTTTACTGGAATTGTTATTGTCCAGGAGACGTGGCACTAAGTCAAAGGCTCTGGGAGGGGAAGCTATGTCTCTTAAATACCCCATACTGCGGTGTTGCCGAGGTTAAATTGAAGTCGCTGCTTGGCGTAAGCTCATCTGTCAGGTCCAGAGTCCAGACCCGATGCCATCTCAAATCTCGGATTTAGAAGTCCAGTAGACCCTCAGAATGTATTTCATTCTCTTCTTAAATGTATTCTCCGGAACGGTGGTTTCATGACTCCTGACCCCAGAGGTATCTTTTCAATCCGACTTGCTGGAAGCCTAACTACTGAAGCACTTCAGTGACTTCACCCACAATGACATCTCCATCCACCCACTACGAGGTCTACAAGGTGAAATACTACTTATCTATGCAAAACCCAGAAGAGACGGAGACGAGATACCACACTGTCATTTTCGTCACTACCGACAACAACGGCGATGGATACATTCATAATGTCAACGGCGACATCACAACCGGAATGACTTACCAAGTCAAGCGAGACGTGAAACCCGAGAACTCACCCTCATTTCACAGAAAAGATTTTCTTGGACTGGTCCAGAAGTCCAAATATCCCAGTAGTGAAGTCGACCGTGTATGTAAGTCTGTGCCACCACCGCACGGTCAGAAGCGATTCAACACCCAGACTATGCGCTATGGACAAATCAAGCCTGATGGATCCTTCTACGACCCCGAGGAGCCTCGACCAAGGTATTTTAAATGCACGGAATGGACCGAGAATAAAGCAATACCTGCGTTGTTTCAGGCTGGTGTCCTTGAATAAGGTGCTCTCTTCAATCCTGAGATGATTATTGAGACGTATCATGTCTTTCGTTCGTCGTGATTCTCGCCAATAGTTCAAAGCGGATGGATGCTATTTCAATCTGTTTGCGCTTGCGTGCTTGCCTGTATGTGCTCAACCGGTCAGACTCAGTACAGGCATGAAGTTTTCGCTGTCTCGCTGTGTTCCCAACTTCCATGCTAAATGGCCACTGCGAACCTATTTGCGCTCGGTAATGCGTGCAAATTGATACTGCCTGCTCGAAGGTAGATCTCAATAATTTGTTGAGTATGGTATCTCAGCAAGCCTTTGATTTCACGCGGCAGCTGGCCAGCTGCCAAAAAGTAAGATTGGGTGACGCGAATTTTCGCGTATCTGTAAAAATACCGGTAATGGAAATCCACGTGATCGTAATTATCGATAAGATCGGGTCCACCAGACGGAGCGAGACGACAACACTCAACGCGATGAGTTCCTCAATCAAAAGAAATGGAATCCGCTCGTACAATTTTAGAATTGAAGTCAGCATTTATTAGACGACAACTGCGCATTTTGTCGGAGAACATTGAGCCTAATGAGAATTGGAGAGATTATGCCGTGAGGTCCGATGAAGAAGACCTCAGCGAGAAGGTCGTTGAGGATGTCCTACAGAAATGTATGAATCTTTATTCTTTCGTTTATGTTATTGCTCGAAAGCTAACAGCCTTGAAGAAGAGGAGCTAATGACGTTTACTTTCAGTCAATGCTGCTCTGAAGCAACATAACCGCGTCGTGTACTCTACACAGGCAATACACCATGTTGCACAGCAAATAGCTAGCCTGTATTGGTTACTGGTGGTTAGAGAAAATTCTGGTTTAGACTCTCATGCCAATGGTGTTGAGAAGACAACAGACTTGTCAAGACATGCGTGAGTCTGTCTGTCAGTTCCGTTCTTGTGCATTTCGTTGACATGTATCAAGGAACATTGTCAAGTTGTCCACAAGACTGGAAGATGATACTGTTGTAGATGGGGATAGACTAAGGTACGATGGCTTCTATTGTGTTTCCTCAGCCCTTCCCTCGCCATTTAACTCACCCACTGATATCTATCTTAGATACCAACGACTCCGCGAACGCCTTGTCGAGCTAGATAGCAAACGACAACAGCGTCGGAAGCGTCTCCTACAATTGCAAAGTTTGCAGAAGCTTCTTGGTCCCTTCCAGGATCCGCGGAAGAATATCCAGCCAAACCTCATTACCCGTGATGGGGAGCTCATCAAAGAACTGGAGAAGATGAGGATACTCGCTGCTCGAGTCGGGGCCAGAGTTACTCAGAAAGGAAGGATCAATAATATGAAAGATGATCGTGGAACTGAAGCATTACCGGGATTTGATCAGAAATTGCAAGCGGTATTGAACATGACTTTATGAGAGTCGGGGACAGCCGTGTTGACGACGTTTGGACTGTATCCTCAGATGTGTGACTGTTATGACCTGGGCTTTATGACTTGGACTGAAGGATCTCAGTGAATATGTTTTTATACGTTCTTTTGCACACAAGCTACCCTGCTGCGGAGCATGCATGCCCTCCTGGTAGAGCCCTAGATTAGTGAAAGACACTCACAACACAAAGTTTGCTTGAGAGTTTCCTCACACAATAATATTTATTCCCAATTTCCTCTACTTTCTAACCATCTTGTCAATTTTCCAATTGATCAATCTCTTCACAAATCTGGATCATCCTGTCAACTGATCTTAACCAACTGGCAACTGGCAACATGTCTACCGGACATGACAGATCCCGCACGGGCCATGTCTACACACGTGACGAGCAGGGAAACCCCATCCATATCCTGCCAGACGGACAAGTCCATTACGATTTCATGAACGAGACTCTAAGATTCTTCAGGGATCCAGAAAACACTCGACATCTCCTCATTCCAAGCCCAGTTGACAGTGCGACCAATTTGCGGCGTGCCTTTGCCGAGCATTTCAACGAGACGAGGAGCCGAGACGCGCGTTTTCAGACGGTTCGCCGCGGCCGCAATCCTTTGGCGCCATCCAGGAGTCCTACAGCTTCCGCAGCTACGACCGGGAGAGCTCCTTCGACTCCGGCTGGGGCTCGTCCGACCGCGTCCGGTGTTCACGTTGCTCCGCCTAGGACTACCACTTCGACTGAGATTATTCCTTCGACTACGCCTAACGGCTCCTCTACCGACGGCGCCTCTACGACATCGTCTAAGACTACCTCTTTGATTGAGTCTGGTCCTTCGACTGCTTCCAAGAATTCCTTGACCGAGACTGCTCCTACATCTACAACTCCGTCCGAAACCCCTTTGACTGAGATTGCTCCTCCGAATTCGCTCAGGACTGCGTCCTCGACTAGGCCCTCTTTGACCGAGAATACTCCTACAACTGCATCAAAGACGTCTTCAACTGAGGAAACTACTACGACCCCGTCCAGCGGGGGTCCTTCATATGTGACCTCAGAAATATCTCTGGCTTTACTCGAAACCTCCGAAGCTTTGCGCCGCCGTCATTCTAAATCTGATTTGTCGACTGAGTCCAGGTCTTTCATTCCGGCTCCCTCTTCTCCCGAACTTGCTCCGCTGTATAGGACCCCAGGAGCCCTGCGTCAACGTCGACTCGCCGACGAGCGTATCCGTGAGGTGCTAAAACCCCGGGAAAAGTCATACAGGCGACCTACGTCCGAGGAATCTGCTGAGGATCTTCTTGCAAACATGTCCCTCGGCAACGGTAGCAGTGGTGGCGCTGGTAACATGATTGG
Organism: Xeromyces bisporus; assembly: GCA_900006255.1. Classification (NCBI taxonomy): domain Eukaryota; kingdom Fungi; phylum Ascomycota; class Eurotiomycetes; order Eurotiales; family Aspergillaceae; genus Xeromyces; species Xeromyces bisporus. The sequence goes on from HG983359.1 coordinate 139,548, forward strand.
GAACAATGGAAGCTCTGACAGTTCGGCCAACGCGTCTAGTTTTGGGAATCTACGTGGCCAGTCCCTGTCGCCTGCTCTTACACCCGCGTCGCAGATTAACGGAGGAGGTGCTGCTAATGCGTTGGCGGGTATGACTAATGGTAATATGCCGATGAATGCGGGTCAGCAAATGGATCTGAACCACCTCTACGAGATGGTGCTGGAATTGAGCGACGTCTTGAAGAATAATCGTGACATGACTAAGAATATCGTCGGGAGCGCGGAGGACCTAATGGTATTTGGTTTACGCTACTTTTCGAGTAACGCTGGTTTTCCTTGTCGCTGACTTGTTTGCGACTTGAATTTAGAGACGTGCTCATGCTGAGGGCTCACCTCCAAACGTTCACCAAGTGAACGGTGAAATATCCGGTATGCAACCCATCATTCAAACCAATAACTACGATGATTCCGCCAAACTGACAAAATATAGCTGCTAGGATCGCCGACCTAGAACGCGCCCTCGCCAAAGAAAGACGCGTAGTAGACATTCTCAAAAACGAGCAAGTTGAAAACAGCAAGCTTATCAAAGAATACGAAGCCGCCGTCGGCACCATGGTCGAACAGATCCGCAACTACTGCCAGAACAACAACATGCACTTCCTCGCTCAGAAGCGCCACTACAATAACCTCTTGCAGGCAGAACGCGATTCCCACCTTGAATCCCGTCTCGATCGCGACCACTGGCACGCGCAGACAATGAAGTGTGCTGAGATGATCCGCACCGCGTACCGTCTTCGCAGCCAGGAGGAGGAGCAGCCTATCCGTATCGTGGCGGGCTTGCAGAATGAGGTGCGCGCTTATCGGTTCGCTCTTGGTATGGAGCCTGAGAAGCCCGAGGAGGAGTTTGGATGGGAGATTTTGAAGGATGCTCCTCCCAGTGTTGAATGAATGGCGAATGAATGGCGTGAGACCTGAAGGAGCGATTCTCTTCTCTTCTCTTTCTTCTCTTTCGTCTCTTTGTCTGTCAACCAAACAGATGATGGATGATTCATGACGACGACGAGTTTCCATTTTATTTATTTAATCTTTTTTTTTTTTCTGCGGAAGAGGATGGACTGGCGTTCTCCGGTCGGCGCGTCATGGTATTATCTACCAATCTACATACTACTAATCTTTTCTACTCGCCCAACTACCTTCTAATCTTCACAACAGCAAAACGAAAAAGAGATACCCTGTTCGACGTACATCAGCAAAAAGGAACAAAAAAGTGAAGAAAAGAAAACAAAGAAGAAACCGGTATTTCTGTCTGTCTGCCTACACCACCGACAAGCAAAACCGTTACCGGTTAAGGAGAAGCCTTCTGGACTCTTGCATGCTTAGCACGGTGCAGGTCACTATTTATTCATTGGAGCATAGGTCTGGATGGGTAACTTTGACTGCACGGTACGGACATTGAAAGACGGACTGGACTGGATTTGCATTTTTGTACAATCTTATCAATTGATGTATACATATGTGCATGGCTTGATGCTATTTCTCTTAATTATATTAGAAGAATGTGCGTCGTCAATTGCTTTTGGTCAACCATGTAGACAACGGAGTATCATAGCTCATGAAGTTAACCCTAACGTATAACCACCCGCTCGAACTCTATAGTCAAAACCAAACACAAGAACAACCAACGGGTATGTATGTACAGTACATGCACGCAATCGAAAACGCCAGCTACAGAACGAACGAACGAAAAGACAAAAGGAGAAAAGTCCCAAAAATTGCTTAACTAACCAACCCAATAACGATAGCTTTATGTAGAAGAGGAAAAAAGATCACACGCTCGACTTGGAAACGGGCCTAGTCCAACAAAGCGCCAGATTGAGAGCAATGCAGATAACCCCGATGATCCATAACGACTGGCCATAATTCGAGCCATTGTAGCGAAAGATGATGGCAAAGATGATGCCGCCGAGATTACCCATTCCGCCAACGGTACCGGAGACGACGCCTATAAGGAGCAATTAGCCGAGGTTCACAGACAAGACGACAAAAAAAGCAAAAGAATAAGAAAAGAGAACAAACCATTAGCAGAAGGATGAGCATGCGGCACAAGCGCAAAATTCGCCCCATTAGCCGCCTCCAAAAAGAACGCCAACCCAGCCATGAGCCCAAACATAGTCGACTGACCCGAAGGATCCGCGAAGCCGATGGCCAACTCAAACGCGCCCATGACGACTCCCAGAGCAATCATCCAGACCTTCTTGCCCCACACGGTTCCCGAGACGCGGTACAGCACATCTGACAGGAAGCCGCCGATGGGACGAAAGACGACGTTCAGCAGGCCGAACATGGCGGCCCAGTCGCCCGATTTGGTCTGGCCGAGGGCGGGGAATTTGGTGGCGTAGTAGGAGGAGAGGACGTTGTTTATGGAGAGTTCGGAGCCAAAGGAGCAGGCGTAGGGGAGAGCCACGGACATGGTTGGGAGGCTGACGATGATACGGAGGGTTTGGGTGGTGGTTCGAGGGACGACGGTTTCGGGGGTGTAGGTGGTCGTGGTCGTGTTCTCGGCGAGGTCGGGGTTCGTTGGGGTTTGGGGATCTTCTTTCTTTTCCAGGTCGGTTGTGGTGGTTTCGTCGGGGCTGTTGCTGTCGTTGTTGCTGCTAGTGTCTTGGATGTTAATGACCTTGGCGCCTTGGGACACGGTATCATTGGCTTGCTCTTTGAACCAGATGTCGCGTTCGGACCATTTGCCCGTTGGCGTATCTGGACAGGTGAAGAGCATGGTTATTGCAATGGCCGTAATGATGATGAAGGGAATCACGTAGGCGACACGCCAGGCTTTGTGAGGAGTCAGGCCCTGAGCGTTGACGAGGGAGTTGTAGATGGCGGGCATGACGAAGCTGGGGTTATACTAAGTCAGTCGAAGAACCCCATCGTTGACAGGCTACCAAACAGAAACTTACTATGTAACTCCACCACCAGAGTTACCAAAACCTCCCGACAAGGCGCTGGCGGTGCCGACAATCCCTTTGTCAAAGAACCCGGTACACCACACCTGGCACGGGACAAAAGTGCCACCCAGAATGCCAACAAAAAATCGCAGTGCTATCAAACCCTTAGGATTCGTAACAAGGCCAGCCAGGGCTGTGGGAATAGCACCGACCAGCAATAGACCAACGAAGACCAAACGAGGACCAAAGCGGTCACAGAGGGCCCCGCAGAAGACTCGGACCAGGAGGCTAGAATGCAAGTAAGACATCAAAATCAGTTTCATGATGGATTGTCGGCATGCTCGTAGCTTCTGATTGCGAAAACGGGAAGCATAAAGAGGGTATCCCCTACGTGGCCAGTAAAGCGATGATGTTCGAATTGGCAACATCGTTCTGAGACATGTGTAGGTCGTTTTTTATGGTGACGGTTAACTGTTAGAAGTTAGTAAATAGACGAGGCAGGAATCCCAGCAGACAGCTGAGGTAAAAGCGTTCAACAACTAGGGCTAACGTACCAAAGGTGGAAAGGCATACCACGACAGAAAAGCAACCATAAACCCAAGCCACGAAAAGAAGAATACCCGACCATAGGGATCAATTGGGTTGAGAACAGGTATTGACTTTGCCTTCTTGTTGCTAGGGTTTACCTCTGGCGCAACGAAGAGCAACTTGAGTGCGCTAAGACCCATGTTTTGTATTGGCAGTCGGGATCTTGTCTTTTTTTTCCCAAGTAATGCAGTTGAAGAAGCAGGACGTAGCTCAAAAATTGAAGAAGGCTTGTGCTAGTAATCAAGACAAGTGAAAACGGTTCAATGTCCTTTTTATTAGTATGGAGTGCAAGAATAAAGTACTGTACAGTGCGTCAACTTCAACTTGGACTTGTCTACATATATCGGCAAAAGCGCGGATGATGAGCATCAAACGAGTAAGCTTAATGATAGGGCCCGGAGAAAGAACAGGCGTCCGGCCAGAAAGATAGTGACTTGATTGCCGAAGCAAAGAAGAGAGAAACCGGGCAATTCGCAGCATGGGTCCAGGGTACTGTACATGCGCATCTCAGAGATTGGTGATAAACAACGTCTCTGTGTAAAAGCCAAGTCTAACATTAACTGTTCCAAAGCGTCAACAGTCTATTCTATCTCGGAGTAGCAAATCCACTTACTTTAGACAAGTCGATTGCCCTAAGGCCACAGGGTCTCAGCCTCTGACAGATCAATATCATACCTTATCGGAAATCACCAAAAAAAGGAACAGTCACCATCATTGCTCCAGCATAACATGCATCACATAGTTCCGCGGATTCGTTCAACATCTCTTGGAAGCTTCGTCTTCTTTTCATCAGCTAAGAAATTTTGAGTCGAGTGTGAGATAACAAATAAAGCCATGCCATTGGACATGCTCGACTTCAGGGACGACATCGCGCAGCGCTATCCCCGAGTGGTCTAGCTTGATAGTGCTAAGCATCAGTCTCCGTTGTCAAATGAGTTCGAGCACTCAGGTATGGACATCCCAGAGAGTTCGTACTGTGGTTATCGACAGAAGATACCTGGATCGCATGTCAGAAGAAACTGTAAAAACTCCGCGGAATTCAATGCTATTCATAATGGCCATTATATACGTCAAGTACTCCTGCTTCTCCACGGTACGGGTTCAGTCGGAGGAGGGAATATCTCGAAGGTTGCCGGAAGATGAGCGAAGATGAGAGGACAGAGATAAGGTGATCTGCGCTGGTCAATTAATTAATCACGTGGTATGTTATACCCTTTGCCCTAAGTTACCATACAAACCTCCTAGGGCTATGTATGAGCCTAACGGGCATGCGTTCCGAAATGTCATACTGTACTAGTCAGACCTGACCAGCTCTCCGAGCTACATGTAGTACCTATCATACACTCTGCGAAGAGCAAGGGAAGTAGAAAATGATACATAAATATTTACAGATCTCTGCTCATTATTTACAACGCAGTAAACTCGCATACCCAAGACGCCGTGACCCATCCATTCCCATGCCAAATTGTTGAAAATGAGAAGAGAAAAGAGAAGGCTCTAGAAAGGCCGCTAGAAGAAATGCAAATCCGATTCTGCCCAGCCCAGATTAAAAAGAAGTTTGCTAGCAGAGCTCATCATGGCTGGCGGCCCACAGAGGAGCACCATAGACTCCTTGTCAGGCATCGCGTACTCCCGTAGTAATTCCTCACCGACATACCCTCGGAGGCCTGTCCACGAACTCGCTGCCCTAGAAAGGACATGAACGATCTTACACCTTTCATTGTCCAGAGCTGCCAGAGTGTCCAGCTCATCCCGACAGAGAATGTCTTCCTCGGTTTTGTTTCCGTTCAACATAACGCAGGGCGTCGCGTCATTTGGATCTTGCATCACGTCTCGCAGAATTTGGTAGAGAGGCGTAATACCACTGCCGCCGCATATCATCCGAAAAGAACGGACGTGTCGTCGTTCTTTGCCACCTATCTTGACGTCGCCATTGCCGAGGTATTCGAAGCGGCCTGTAGGACCCTTGCATTCAACGGTTGACATCAGGGGAAGTTGATCGATTATTGTTGTCATTTTGCCGCCTGGTCGCTCCGGGGTATTAAAATAGATTTTGATAAGGATATCCACGCTTCCTCGTTGTGATTTCTCAGAGACAGGAGTGTAGGACCGAATGATAGATGCGCCAGTAGTGGACGACGGATCTGGAAGTCTAAGCATCAAATGTTGACCAACAGGCAAACCTAAAGTCTGCTCCGGATGCTCGAGTTCGAAAGTGAAAATGCGAGAATCCCAGGAAACGTGCTTCTTACGCATAAGTTTCACCTTTATCCAGTATCGTGGATGGAGGAACGTTTCGCGAGGCCCGCTTAATGTCCCTTCTGGATTTTCAAGAGCGCTATTTTTCAGCATTTCTTGAGCTGCCTTGCTCAATGTGCCTATGTGGTACGTTGGCATCATGGCCTTGGCTGTTTCGCTATCTGCACAAAACGTTAGTTCAGTAACAACTTTTCTCTTCGAAGGAACTTACGGATGCCAAGGAAGTCGTCAGAAGCATCTGTCCCGGCTGCGGAGATGATACTTTGAGCACCTCCTGGATGTTCGTTTAAATATGTGGTACCGTCATAAACTTCACCGTTTATGACAAACCATGGCTTTCCGCCGCGGACATTATCTTTAAATTCATGCGTATCAATGACTCTGTTCAGCCCTTCTTTCTTCATGTTAATCTCCTGCACCGGTTCAGCTGGGACGGGCGCATCGCTGTGGAGCGTGTCCCCCCAGTAGCCATTCGTCAAATCACCTCCGGCCTTCTTCACACGTTCCATCCAACCTCCTGGCTTGGTCGGATGCGTTGGGTGCTCGAACTTCAACTTGCCATCTTCTCGCGTGATGGTCACACGAAACCAGGGGTTGTTCATCATACCTAGCACAGACCAATACATATCTCGAGGTTGAATGGCCAACGCTTCGTCCATCGCCCGTACGAGGATGGCATCGCTGTGCTCCATTTCCGACACAGCAATGTTGAGGGACCAGAAGCACCAGCAGAAACAAGTCTCGCGTGAGTACATATCTACTTTTCCACCGAAAAGGTCACCTTCAAAATCACGGTATTTATCTTCGGCATAGTCGATGTCGGCAAGGCGCCAGGCTAGAATACGATTATAAACGTCAGCTGGATACGCCTCACAAGCTCCTTCTGATAACGTTTGGCTGGCATACATTTCCCTTTATCCAAGGAGATCTCAACTCTTGTAATTCTTCGACCGCCACCAGAGTACGAATACCCCTTGACGCTATAGGTGGGAGACGCTGAAGACAGCGTGAGCTCTTCGTTGTTTTCAGGAAACACGACGGAGGAGTTCACGTTCAGATCGTAGATAGCGTATCGATCATCCTGCCACCACTTAGGCTCGTTGGATGACATCTCCGGAGTGACCATGTTTCTTGCGTTTGAGCAATAATTAGACCAGCTGCAAAAAGGTTCGTGTATCAAGGGGTGATGTTCTCACGGTAGCACGCGATTGTCATAAATATGATACCAGTTCCTGCTGGGAGCTTCGGTAACGATCAACCTCTTCAGCCACTTGACACTTCGTCCACCAATTACGCCGGGAACCACAGTGCGTATGGGACGACCGTGATCTGGACGAAGGGGCTCGCCGTTCATCTTGTGGGCGAGCATGATACCTCGATTAAAGTCCATGGCCCAGTTAAGTTTGACAGAAGTCTCGTAGTTTCCGTTTGGCTTTGGAAGTCAGTATCTAGTGTCTCTTTTCTATTTCGTTGAATGCTAACTCACTAGCTTGTCAGCCCCTTCCATGCATAAGTATTTTCCTCGACGAAGAGGCTTCGCACGTCGCAAGATATCTACCATCATTGGACCGGTGAAGAGCGAAGTGGAAATACCAGCAGAGCCCCATGAGAAGCCTTTGGTCTTACGCACTTGGTTTTGTTCTTTGCGTCTGTTCCCGGCACATACCAAGGTGACAGGAGTCGTGATTTGTTCAAAGTCCTGCAAAATCTGGCGAAAGTTCAAAACCATAGGATTCTCGACAAGACTATGATGTGTCAGTGAAAACTGCCAAGCACTGCAGAACCCTCAACAAGAACCGACTAACCCTTCGATGCTTATTTCCCAGTTCGGGATCTCCTCGTCAAGTACACGAGGTACCGGTCCATGATTTCTGACATAGTGTAGTTCTGGTGGTGTGAGGAAGCCTTTCGCAAATCGCAAGTCATGTCAGAACAGTGCCCTCTCTTCTTCCGCTACAATTCAAGAAAAGGCCAGCCAAAATACCTTGTTTGTACAATTCCGTAAGTTGTGGCTCGCAATTAAACGGATGGGCGCCCGTCAGTCTTAACAATCGAGGATCTCGCGGTACATGTTCGTCCGGGGTATTCTTGTCTAAACTTAAGATCTCGGTTGGATTTATCGATGGCGGGGGAAGAGGGATTAGGTCTGCTAAGCTCGGGGAAGCCGTATGGGACTGCTCTTCATCTTCTTCAATGGTCAATTGAATTGGCTTGGGAAGGTCGGGCTTGGTCACCGTGTTGATTGAACGGGTCTGAACTTGGGTGGAAGTGCTCATGACTTTGGGCGCAGTATGAGAAAGTAGTGGTAATTCTCCCTTCTGCTTTCTTTCAACACTTGCTCCTCTGTTAAATTAGTCAAACAGAATATATGAAGAAAGAGCACTATTTCGTGATTTTATGAAGACGCCATGTCCATGCACAGTGAACGTAGTCAGTACGGAAAATAGGTACCGAGCACGAATGACATTGATGTACAGCAATAGTAGTTGATCATGATCGCCGATTCTTCTCATGAGTTGAAGAGTACGGAGTAAGTACATTCTCCAGAGAATCAGAAATTTCTGTTTCACTTGTTAGAGGCATCTCCGCGGGAGTTGTATGTCCAGACAAGATGACAATAAATGCACTGTACTCCGTCCGCTTAGAGTGACCAGAGATTGGAGGGTGATGTTAGATCACAAAATACAGTCTGTAATTCAAACTGATAATCATCTTTGTCATGAATGGTCTTTACTATCAAATTGGATAGGTAATATCCCAACGTTGCTGTTTGTCACCGTATAATCAGCCTCCGAGACGTTGGTAAGACTCAAAGTGCAACACCCGAGAGTATTTCGTCTGCTATCATAAATCGGGATTCGGGGAGCGCGGAGTAAACTTTCGATTCGGCTTTTCTTCTGAAAAGGTTCTTTTACATACCGGTAATTGTTCGGGATTCGTGATGACCTGCAGAAGACTGCCAATGGCTATTCCAGTGCGGCCTCAGCTGTGTTCTGTTACTTCTGTACAGGGTCGCACATACGGATCCGACAAATTAGGGACCGACTCCTGCAGTCAGGAAGCGCGCGTTTCGTCGGTTCCTTTCGCTAAGATAACGCATGCTCAACTCTTGGGTCCCAAGAATTTCTCGGGACCCGTCCGTCTCCGGATCTATCTCCGAGGAAAAAGATCGCTTGCTAAATCTCCTGCCATTAATAACTTTATTCTGCGCCGTTCCGTTAGCCCACAATTATTTTTCCTGTTGATCTCCCGCGGAGATAGCAGTAGAGCAACAGCCAGGGAAGCCATCATCACGATTCACAACCATCGTAATGCCGGCTCATATGTTGCGTGGTCGGTGCCAAACGAGAAGCATCTATCATAGTCCGTATGATACTTTTAGTAAATCATTAGCAAGAGAGCACCTCTGATTCATTATTCTGTATGGAATAGAAGTTCCTTGACTTGTCGCGACAGAACTTTCTGTCTTCCATCTTCAGTTGACAACCATGCCGTATCTAACTGGAACCGACGGTGATGATCATACTTCCGATTCTCTGGATGGACTCAACCACAGTGGCCCAGGGAGTTTCGTTAGTTATGATAATGGCAGCGACCAGTATCATGAAGGAAGTGGACGACGAAGGATTGTGGTAGTTGGTTTGGGGATGGTGGCCATTTCGTTCATGTAGGTCGATGGATTGATCAACCCAACTCCGTATTCTCGGAAACAAAGAGGCAACAGTCAACGAGTCTCGTATTCTGGAGCAGAATCCCTAAAAAAGAAATTGAACCAAGGAGCTTGCTGAGTGCTAACTCCTGTCTTTTAGTGAGAAGGTCATCAAATACGATGCAGAAAGTCGCCAGTTTGACCTGGTGGTCCTTGGCGAGGAGCCTTATTTCGCCTATAACCGCGTCGGGTTGACTTCATTCTTCGAACATCGCAAAATCGAGAATTTATATCTCGAACCAAAAGAATGGGTGAGAGTCGTATCCGGCCATTGCAACTCAGTTTAGTTGCTAAACTGTCAACTTTCAGTACACTTCGATCAAGGACAGATCGTTTGACTACCACATCAACACCCGAGTAACCGAAATAGTCCCCAACCAGAAGGTAGTGAAAACTTCAGGTGGTGACGCGGTTTCCTATGATATTCTTGTGCTCGCCACGGGCTCGGATGCCGTTGTTCCCCGGAGCATTCCTGGGAACGACGCAAAAGGCATCTTCGTCTACAGAACCATTTCCGACTTGGAGAACCTGATCGACTATGCCTCGATGCATAAGGGCCAGACTGCCGTTACCGTAGGAGGCGGCTTACTCGGCCTGGAAGCAGCAAAAGCAATGACAGACCTGAATGATTTCGGAAATGTGAAAATCATCAACAGGAGCAAATGGGTGCTGTCAAGACAGCTCGATGCCGATGCTGGGTCGCTTGTGAACAGGAAAATTCGTGAGTTGGGAATAGATCTTTTACTTGACAAATCTATACGATCGATCGACACCGATGAAGACAATAGTGTAACTGGTATCACTCTGGGCGATGGCCAGCGCATCGATTGTTGCTGCGTCTGCTTAGCTGTATGTTCAATAATCCAGCGGCTATGCTTTTGCTGTCCTTCTAGACTGACAACTCAACCTAGACGGGCATATCTCCGCGAGACGATTTGATTCATAACACAGGAATCCAACGCGCTTCAAGGGGAGGCTTCGTGGTAAACGACAAGTTGGTCGCTCTTTTCTCCTAAGAGATCCCGTTTCATTAGATCGCTAACCTGCGAATAAATAGCTTACAAACGAATATCCCTGATATATACGCAATTGGAGAATGTGCAAGCTGGGAGAACCAAACATTCGGCATCATCGCCCCTGGGATCGAAATGGCCGAGGTACTATCGTTTAATCTGACGAACCCCGACAAAGAGCCAAAGCAATTTTCGCGACCTGACATGAGCACCAAGTTGAAGCTACTGGGAGTGGACGTTGCCAGTTTTGGTGACTTCTTCGCAGATAGAGATGGGCCCAAGTTCCTCCCAGGCAAGCGGCCAGCGACGAGCGTTAACGAACCACCCGTAAAAGCCCTCACTTACATGGACCCATTCGGAGGCGTTTACAAGAAGTATCTATTTACGATGGATGGAGAGTACCTCCTAGGAGGTATGATGATTGGTGACACGAAAGACTACCTCAAGTTAAATCAAATGGTCAAGAAGCAAGCAAAATTGGAGGTCCCACCCAGCATGTTCATCCTCGGAGCTCAGAAGGAAGGTGATGATGGCGCAGATGATCTGTACGTTGACCGTCTTGCGTGGCGCAATTGTTGAATCAAACGGAGCGGATTGCTGACTATGTTTGTGACAACAGAGATGACAGCACTCAGATTTGCTCGTGCCACAATGTCTCCAAGGGGACCATAGCCGAGACCGTCAAAAACGGCACATGCAAGGCAGTCGACCAGGTCAAGTCATGTACCAAGGCCGGAACGGGATGTGGTGGCTGCATGCCTCTTGTGCAGTCAATCTTCAATAGGACGTTGATAGATATGGGTCAGGAAGTTACCAATCACTGTATGTCTTCTCGGCTTCAGCTTTCATCTGTTTTTGCGCTGACATTGTTTAGTATGCCGTCACTTTCCATACTCGCGAGTCGACCTCTACCATATAATCGCCGTAAAACAACTAAAAACCTTTTCGGACATAATGAAAACCGTGGGAAAGAACCCTAACTCTCTTGGATGCGAAGCATGCAAGCCTGCCATCGCCTCGATCCTTTCAAGTCAATACAACCAGCACATCATGGACAGGGACCTCCACGACTTGCAAGAGACAAACGACAAGTTCCTCGCGAATATTCAGCGTGACGGGACATTTTCAGTTGTTCCTCGAGTACCCGCCGGCGAAATCACGGCAGACAAATTGATTGCCATTGGCAGTGTTGCTAAGAAGTTCAACCTCTACTGCAAAATAACTGGTGGTCAACGAATTGATATGTTCGGGGCCAAGAAGCAGGATCTCTTGGATATCTGGACGGAACTCGTTAATGCTGGCTTGGAAAGTGGACATGCATATGCTAAGTCACTTCGAACAGTCAAGGTAGGTTATATTCATTACTGTGTGATGCTTCTTTTGCGCAAGTCAGTCGCTTACCAATATTTAGAGTTGTGTTGGGACCAGTTGGTGTCGCTTCGGCATTGGAGATAGCGTGGGCATGGCGGTTCGACTAGAAGAACGCTACAAGAGCATTCGATCACCTCATAAGTTAAAGGGTGGTGTTTCCGGTTGTGTTAGAGAGTGTGCAGAGGCTCAATCCAAAGAGTGAGTTTAGAGTCGCAGTCACATCCTCGTCGGTAACAAGTCACATCATCAACGCTAACGCAAAGTCCCCAGCTTTGGTTTAATATCCACAGACAAAGGCTTCAACATCTACGTCGGTGGTAACGGCGGTGCAAAGCCGCGACACACCGAACTCCTCGCAAGAGACATCCCGCCAGAGCAGGTCATCCCAGTGGTCGACCGCTACCTAATCTTCTACATCCGCACAGCAGACAAACTCCAACGAACAGCCCGATGGCTCGAGAACCTCCCAGGAGGAATAAACTACCTCCGAGAAGTCGTCCTGGACGACAAACTCGGCATAAACGCCGACCTGGAACAACAAATGCAAAAACTCGTAGAAAGCTACTTCTGCGAATGGACAGAAACAGTCCGCAACCCGGACCGCCGAAAGTGGTTCCAGCAATTCGCCAACACCTCCGAATCCGTCAACACGGTCGAGGTCATCAAAGAGCGCGACCAACCCCGCCCAGCCTACTGGCCCAAGGACCCCGCAACGGACGACTTCAGAGGCCACCAGTGGTCCAGTTTAAGTTGGCAGCCCATCCTCCAGGCCGACTACTTCTCCTTCCAGAACCCGCACTCGGCCTCGGCGACTGTTAAACGGGGCGATACTCAGTTGGCCGTCTTCAAGGTCCAGGGCAAGTACTACGCGACGCAGCAGATGTGTCCGCACAAACGCGCGTTCGTGCTATCCGACGGCCTCATCGGGGACGACGACGCGGGCAAGTTCTGGGTCTCGTGTCCGCAGCACAAACGCAACTTCGAGCTCAACGGGGAACAGGCCGGTCGTTGCTCGAATGACGAGAGTATGAATATTGCTACTTTCCCTGTTGAGGAGAGGGATGATGGGTGGGTGTATTTGAAGCTTCCGCCTGTTGAGGAGTTGGATTCCGTCTTGGGGACTGAGAAGTGGAAGGTTAAGAAGGATGAGGCGGCTGATCCTTTTGAGAAGGTTGATAGGAAATATGGGAAGGGGACCAGGGGGAAGAAGAACGGTCAGGCGGCTAGTAGTCCGCCAAAGTCGACTATCGACTGGTGAGCTTGGTGTTGGTTGTCGTTTTTCTTCCTTCTCAGGCGCTTTCTTTCAGGGTTATTGTGCATAGGTTTGGGGCTTGCTTTAACGTATGATTTATGGCCATTTTGTTGTACATATTATTATTTCCTCTTTAGAATTAATAAACCTGCCATGAAGACAATCGGAGACATCCCGTCAGCCAACGTTATCACCGTGATGGACACGCCAACAGCATACGGGTATGTACATAGTACAGAGGAAGGGCAAGACGTATCAAAACCCGTAACTACTGTACATTGTAGACCAACTCATACGTCTTTTTAGAGGAACAGACGACATCCCAGCGACAGACTTACTGCGCATTTTCTTTCTCCCCAACCGCAGAGGGCATAGGAATCGGTCCACCAGGAGATTCCGGCAATCTGGCCGTGAGAACCTCAACACCATCCTCCGTCACCAAGAGGGTATGCTCAAACTGGGCCGACAAGGACCCATCCGCAGTGGTACTAGTCCAGTCATCAGGCCAAGATCGATCCCGGTACGTACCGAGATTAATCATGGGCTCGATACTGAAGCACATGCCAGGCTTAGCGGCACCGACAGCCTTGTTTTTGGCGTAATGGGGAATATCGGGCGGGCAGTGGAATAACCGGTTGACACCATGGCCGCAGTAGCTCTTGACAACACTGCAGTCTCGGCTCTTTGCGTGTTTCTCGATGGCATTTCCGGGATCCCTGAATAGCATTCCCGGCTTGACGAGTTCTATTGACTTATCCAGGCATTCTCTGGCTGTTTCCACCACACGCACGCAATCGGGATTCGATCGTGCTTTGTCTCCAACGTAGTAGGTTTCGTTGAGATCACCGTGGAATCCCTCATGATACAAAGTCACATCGATGTTAATGATATCCCCATCCTCTAGCGGGCGCTGATCGGGGATACCATGGCAGATAGTCTCGTTGATGGAAGTGCACACAGACTTGGGAAAGTTCATGTAATTGAGCGGAGACGGATAGGACTAGACAGAGTCAGGAGGAACATCTCGAATCTTATTCTCAAAACACACACCTTGCGTTCTATGCAGGCCTTATGGACCACCTCGTCAATGTAGTCCGTCGTAACACCCGGCTTCAACTCCGCGGCTGCGATATCCAAAACCTCGCGTGCCAGACGGCAAACCTTCCTCATGGCATTCTGTTCCCTCTCGTTGAGAATGGTAACATTCTGACGACCCATAATCCTCCGCTCCGAGCGGGGCAATCCATCGTAGGCATAGTCGGGGTGGGGAATCGAAGCAGGAATCGTTCGCTTGGGAGAAAGAGGGTAAAGAGGCCTTAGAGAACCGGAATATTGGTAATAAGGGAAAGGATTGTAAGGTCCCGTGGCTATATTGGGTTCAGAGACAGTTCAGGTAGGAAAGCATCCGTGAGAGAGTTACCCTTCGCTTTGTGTATAATCTTGTGGTCGTTCTGCGACGGACGAGGATCAGTATTGGGTGCGGACTTAAAGACAAAAAGGCGCGACACATGCCAGTTATTGTCGCAAAAAAGAGGGCCTACCCAGCTGCGCTTGAAACAGTCCTGAGAGCAGAAGAAGCTGTTAACATTCATTTTGAGGCAGGTCGGGCACTGCAGAGTGCCGGCGTCGTTCTCACAGTTCGTTCCGAAGCATTTTCGAGTCGCGACGTCTGCGGTCATGATGGGAATTTACTGAGAGAGTATCACTATGTTAAATAGGTTCCAAAGAAGAGAGAAATATATCTTCAACCATGAAAGAGTCAGCAACGAGGAGGATACAGAGTACATACTGAAGAGTTGGTCCGGTCAGAAACCCGTGATCGTCGAAGAAAATTGTTGCCATGTGACAAGCCTTGACTCGGAAGTGCTTTCCCGCCACCGAATTCTCTGTTCGAGACGCTCTCATAATACTGCGCAACTGTATGCCATCCAGCGACCAATCCATACCGTGAGAAATGTTGGAAGGCATGAAAGAAACACTGGGAGTACAACTCGGTAGTTCTTGGGAGAGCTGCAAGGCGGTTAGACCGCACGTTTTTTGATCTTTCTGTACAGATTACTTCTGTACGGGGAACGTTATGTCGCATATGGATTAAACGACATGGAGGTTCCAGCTTTGCCAAGGGACAAAAACCAACGACCCGACAACAATGTCGGAAGCCGAGAGGTCCTCTGCTTTCTCGAACTGTCAAAGTTCTGATGAACTGGAGGACCTCATTGCCAAGCGGATGACTGGCTTATTGGAGAATGACTTCGGCTATCGCCTGGTTGATATGGAGGAAAGCAAGGTGAACCCCGTTACCTTCCACCTTGTCTATATATGATCTCAAGCTCTGAAGCAGAAGCATTTTCGACATTTGAGAACTTATGATAGTACGGAATGGATATATAAGTATTTTGTAGCCTGCCGTCGAGAGGCGTTGTACTCTGTAAAGTGAGGAATCCGTGACGCACGTGGTTCGGCGGCTTTCACTTCCACTCCGACTCGCCCTACGAGGCTACGGCAACGACAACCACGAACCACATGGCTCGATTCTTGACCAGAACCTTTGTTACAATCAACTTTAGACACTGATTATAAAGTGCTAATATAAAAATTTCGTCTGGTACTTCAAGTCTCCAAGCTGTTTCATAACACAGTACATAGAAAACTGAATGATGTCTTTGCCTACGGCAAAGCAAAAGGTCGTCGTTGTTGGCGCTGGCCCCGTCGGCTCTCTGGCGGCCATTTACGCGGCAACGAGAGGCGACGACGTGGAAGTCTACGAGTTGAGAGGAGGTAAGTTGTTTTTTCTTCTACGACTCCTCCATCATGACCTGAGTATCCCCTGTGCTTTGGACTTGTATGTGAAGCCGGTTCCTTTCCTCCGGGTTGGCTTCCCGGAATCTTAAGTCTTTAGTCAACTTTTCAGATACGTTAGGCCCCTTGTTGTTTAGCCATGGCTTCTTACTGTGCACCAGATCTTTCTACAGCGTTTGGTTTGTTCTGATTTGCCTTTCAGGAAAAGCTGCAACATTTGAGGATCACCAATAACTAATCATGTAGACCTCCGCGATCCTGCCACCGTCCCTTTGAACTTCACCAAGTCCATCAATCTGGCTCTCTCTCAGCGTGGCATTGAGGCCATGAAGCAGTCGAATCAGGAGGACCTCATTAATAAAGTCCTCAGTCAAACCATTCCAATGTATGGACGTATGATCCATGGCAAGGATCGCGGAAAGCTATATGAAACTGCTCAAGCTTACGATGTCCACGGAAGAGTGAGTACTTTCCTCTGTCCCGAATAATACGCTATTGATAACGTCTTTCACGTTTAGGCAATAAACGCGTCAGACAGAGCAACATTAAACAACGCTCTCCTGGATGAGTTAGAAAAGGCGCCGAATGTGAAATTGTTCTTCAACCACAAGCTCACTGGGGCCGACTTCCGTGCAAACAAAGCATGGTTCGAGCATCGGTCACCAAGTAATGCACCCAAAATCAACCCAGGTAGTAAAGCAGACCGTGTACCCGAGATCGAAGTATCATTCGATTGTCTGATCGGGGCAGACGGAGCCCACTCCGCTACAAGATTCCACTTGATGAAGTTTGCCAGAGTCGACTACCAGCAAGAGTACATTGACACCCTATGGTGTGAGTTCCGCATTCCGCCAACTGAAAATGGTGGCTTTCGTATATCCCCGAACCACCTGCATATCTGGCCTGGTACGGACTTCATGTTCATCGCTCTCCCGTCCTCCGACAAGTCCTTTACGTGCACGCTTTTTGCACCGTCATCGCAATATGCAATGCTTGAGCACTCACCCGATGACCTTTTCAAATTTTTCGACATTCAATTCCCCGGCGTCTGTCCTGAACTGATTACCCCAGAGGCCCTCATGGAGCAATGGACATCAAACCCTCACCTCCCACTAATCAGCCTAAAATGCAAACCCCACTACTTCGGCTCCAGCGCCGTCATAATCGGGGACGCAGCGCACACAGTCCTCCCCTTCTACGGCCAGGGCCTAAACGCCGGTCTCGAAGACGTCAGAATCCTCTTCGAACACCTCGACAAATACGGCGTCTACACCTACTCAGACCTCAGTAGAAGTTGTAGTTGTAACACTCCCCCCTCGCAATCCACAGCCCGCCAGGCAGCCCTCCAGGCATACAACAACCAACGCACCCCGGACACCCTCGCCATCAACGACTTGTCCAAACAGAACTACCTCGAGATGCGCAGCGGCGTCAAATCCCCCCTTTACAAACTCCGCAAGTCCATCGAGGAGTCCCTTGACTACTACCTACCCAGACTGGGTTGGAAGACGCAATACGCCCGCGTGAGCTTCAGCGACCAGCGCTATTCGGAGGTCGTGCGTTCCGCGCAACGCCAGACTCTTGTGCTGGGTGCTATCTTGGGTTCCGTGTTGTTTCCGGCTGGTGGGGCCGTGGCCGTTTGGATGTGGAGGTATCCCAGCGATCTCTGGCCGGCGTCGATTCTTCGATGGTCGTTGCTGGATGTGCCGATGCTGTGGTTGACGTTTTTTAGAAATGCTGCATACAAATGAGATTTTGGCCTCTTAAGTCGGGTTATATCCGGAATTTGAAGAGAAGGTTGATTTTCACATAGCCCTATCTGTCTTCTGTCTATTACTTCAAGTGAAGGATGGCCACATACATGTAGGACAGACGAAGTCAATACGAGCTCCGTACATTATTAATAGACAACCATGCAGACCATGGTTGTAATAAGTCTCTGGTTGCCCCAAAATAGGATGAAACATGAACGTTATAAGGCGTATCTTCATGTCGTTTTCTCGACATCGAGAAGTTGTGTTTTCGCTCGAAGTGACGGTCCGGATGGATCCCGGATTATGCTGGGAACACTTCTTCCTGAAGGTTCAGGCTGGAGCATAGGTTTGATAGCTGTGATAGCCGTGTGTATAGAAAAAGGAAGAAAAAATTCACAATTTCCACACCAAGGGTAATGAAAAGAGCGAAAGGGCATTGACGCCAACGAAACGAAGAAAGAAAGAAAAGCGACAGGGCACATGCAGCAGGTAATCAGTCGACGGCTAGGTAAGCAAATGGACCAGACAATAAGAGCATGCACGAGTTGATATGTAACTCCAATCAAGGAAGCACAAACTTGAAATGCCGCTTCCTCCCATCCTCAATAAGCATCTCAGTCTGCACATAAACCCGATCCAAGAACTCCATCGCACTAGCATCCTTCAGAATCCTCGCAACCTGCGTAGCCGCCGAAACAATCTGCAGCACATTCCGATCATCCTTAACGGGCCTCGACTGCTGCACGGCAGCATGCCGCAGATCCAACGAACTCTCAAGCACGGTGACAAACTGCTTGATCTGGCCATTATACAGAACGCGAGCGGGGATGCGGCGCTTGGTAGCCAGCCGTTTCAGCAGGTACACCCACTCGGTCCATTCGCGGTCCGAGGCGACTCGGACCAGTCTCTTGTCCGGGTCTAGGGGGATGGGGAATTGGTACTTGGAGACGAAGTGGAAGGCGCATTGGGAGAGGCGGTCGTTGACGGCGGTGAGGATGCGGTCTTGTTCTGACACGTCGAGGTTGGTGGGGAGGTGGGGGAGGTCTTTTTCTTGGCCTGCGATTTTCCAGGGCGGGGGCGGGTCGAGGAGTTGGTATGGGCCGTCGAATTCGTCTCTGTTGGAGGATCGTCTTCTGTGGGTTTGGTAGTGGTATCTGGGGTTGGTGGTGGTGGTAGCAGCTTTGGTCTTGTTATTATTGATATTGTCATTAGAGGCTCGGCCGTTGTTTGTTTCAATCAGGTACTCCGGCGTATTATCCAGTGTACGAACTGTGTCGTTGTCATACTCTTCAAGGTCCGGAAGTGTACGACTGTTAATCTCCGGCTCCCAATCTGAGTCGTAGGGAGGCGAGTACGGTGGTAGTCCAAGGTTTGGAAGAGATACATATGCTGGGTGTCCAGGGAAGTGACCATAAGTATCCATAGAAACAGCTTGGACATCGCCATACGGCCGATTGAAACCAGAATCCTTTGCTTGCACTTGGGATCCCGTAGTAGCAGACGAAATATCTCTAACCAGCGAGAGCCCGCATGTCGGGCTAGGAAGAGATTCTGCGGGCGACTGGTGAGCCCGTGGTTGGCATGACAATGCCCTCCTATCCAGCGTCAGTTTCGTCTGGGATATCAATGACGAGGTGAGAAGTGGGTCACTGGCTTATCGAACGAGAACTGACCTCTGTCGATACCAGCTCATCGGTTCACAACTGTTAGTTGCTCGAGCTCGCGAGTTGACGCTTGGGAATACTACTCCAGGAAACGGATGAACATTGGTTGGCATTTGTGGTAAGAGAACAGGAGACATGGACGAGCTCGACGGCAAACAGGACAGATGGAGATGAACGGGGACGGTCAAAAGTAATCCAGGAAATGAGGCGGTTCCCAACGGCGTTCTGAAGAAGTTGTCCTATGCTGTAGGATTTCGCTGCGAGAGCTTGTTAGGGCATAGTAAGATATAGCAATCCAGGTCGTACGGCGGCTATATAAGGGAGCCGAGGAGTTTTTAGGGAACAATGACCGCGTCAAGCACCCACTAATGCCAGCCTGGCAATTCTCCGTAAACAGGATGGCAGTAGAGTAATGGATACTGTTCAGACTTGTCCATTAACAATCAGCCCATCGGACTTGGTCGGGTACTCCAAATGTGTTGTTCCGTGGTAAGGAAATTTGAATCGCATTGCTGATGTCTTGATAGATCAGAGATTATGTATAACCGTCCCGGTAAGCCAAGGTATAGCAAGGAAACCGCCTGTTCGGAAGTTATTGAGACCAACAACATCACCGCGTAGCAAACGTCTTGCAAAGGGCTCCAAAAAGCGGTAGCGAAAAGGAAGTAGAAAATGCCCAAGAGGAGATTTGGGCAGCAATAGGGAGAAAGCACCCAGTAATAAGAAGCAAGAGCTGTAGCCCAATATAACAGCAGCGCGACAGCAAGCAGGAATACCGTGAGGCTTGAGCCTTGCCAGTTGAGATGATAGTATCATACATATGTCCCTTTCTCCGAAGAACCTGAGTTGGGCACACAACAGCCTTGCATGCAAGTCTTGAAGCCCAAAAGTACTGAGTCTGCGCAGTGGCCAACTGCCCGAGCACGTCGGTGACTGTAACCGACTTGTAGTTGACAACTTTGTCGAAATATGCATATGCTTAAAATCTGCACAGCCTAAGAAGCCTCTCGCAGCCAAGCTGCTCTCTCCATTTTGATGTGTTCTTCCGATGCCGAGGAATAGACCTTGAAGCCTTCCAGCATTCCAAGAAAGCTGAAGCTTTGTTGGGATATCCGGAAATAAGGTTAATTCTCTGTTAATGCCTTGGGAGTCAAATAATGGTAAGGGTGAGATTGCAAGTAGATGCGACGTGAGGGTGTGCCTCTTGAACGCTGAGCTGAAAAGATCTTCGCGTTGTTTCAATGTAGAAATTTGATATTGGAGCTTTCATATCTCATTTGGTATGCGGCAAGTTTAAAACCATTAGTATTAAAACCATTATTATTATAGTAGCCTATAGTAAGCCCATTATTATAGTAGCAGCAGCACTTCACTGAAAGGCCGAAGAAAGTGCATGCCGTAGTTCATCGAACCTTGCTCAAGTCAGGACTTGATGCTTCATGTGCATTCCGCGGTTTTTAGAGTTGATGCATGTATCCATAGGTCAAGAATACTTGGAGGTCATGTTGGCAATGAAGCAAATGCTCTAGGTATTAGCAATGACTCTGATGCCAATCCATCCAGACGGATGATACTGCATTTACTTACCACGACATGCTATCCAGTCGCCTCGACGGAAAATCATTCCTTATGAGGTTTCGTCTGTGACGGAAGTTGAATACCCAGCCGTTGAGCGTAGTCCTAGGATCTAAGTGAACAGACTTCCAGGAAAGTCGAAAGATTCAAAATCCACCTACCTCACAGCTCAGACGAATGGCATCCTCAAGCCCAACACGAGCCTCGTAGCCGAGGATTCGTTTGGCTTTTTCTCCGCTGGCATAACGAACGGAACAAGCATCCTTGACGCTCCCGCGACTCAAGGTTGTCTGGGACCCTGAGAGCCACGTCAGGCTCTCAGACAACAGACCAGCCAAATATACCAATTTCTCTGGTATGTGCAAGACAAAAGGAGGAATATGCCCAAAGTGAGCCCATATAGCCAAGCAAAAGGCTCTGAATGTAATTGGCTCGTTATTCTGAATGAAAAAGGCTTCGCCTGCTGCGGTCTTTGTCGACATCAAATTCTCTGCAGCCAGCACATGGGCATCTGCGACGTTTGTGACATATGTAACGTCCCACAAATTCAAGCCTTCTCCTATTACAAAGGGAGTTTCTCCCTTAGAGATACACGCGTGGATAGATGGAATCAACTGGTAATCACCAGGTCCACAGAGAACGGAAGGCCGAAGAGAGCAGGTAGCCATTGAGTTGCTGGATGCTTTTAACACCGCAGCCTCTGCAGCGGCCTAGCAGGTTGTCGGTCGTCAGCAATTAGCGTTATATGATGGAGAAGCAACACTGGTATACCTTGGACTCCCCGTATATAAGAGAAGAGGGTGCCGTGGGCCACCGTTCATCAACGTTTGGATATGGCATATCCATGTCATCTGTGATGGTACAGCAGGTGCTCGTGAATACAAACGCCGGCACCCCGGCCAGTTTTGCAGCTGCAAGGGCATTCCGAGTCCCGTCAAAATTGATCCTCAGAACCTGTTGTTCCAGTCCTCGCCCGTAACGTTCACTGAGCACAGGAACGACACCTGCTGTGTGGAAGAAGACATCAGGCTTGACTTGCTCAACAGCGTCCTCGACTTGATCCGGGCATGTAACATCCGCCTTGATAAAGGATATATTGCTCGGTAAGGCATGATGCGTCGAGCCAGGCGGCGTCAGGTCCATAAGTGTGATGTCACATCCTGGATGTTGCTCGGCTAGGGCTCTAGCAATTGACGAGCCCACGAAGCCAGTGCCGCCTGAAATAAGGGCTTTCTTGATGGCAGGAGTGCCTGCAGTCATTTTTGTTGACTGTTACAGTTGTCGAAGTTGAGTCTCTGGCGATAACCGAGTATATAATAATGACAATGTTGAATGCGGATGAATTGAAGCGGCGTCCTAAGACTTGAGTACGGAAAAGTAGTCCGTACTGGTGAGTTACCGCGCATGTCGTTATCGCCCATTCATGGATGGCGTTTTGATGGCGTCTTGCCGTCCACGTGATCGGTACCTAAAAGAATTCCTCAGGCAACAATAGTAATCCAAGAGGAAGAGAACGATAATGGCAACAAGAGACCATGAAGCAACGAAAACTATCATACAAATGTGATATCGAGAACGTGGCAAGCCACGAGATGCTATAGTTTAGTAGTAATCTAGTAAAAAGTAGTAACCATTGACCAAACTCCGAATGATGGAAACACGAACACACCCTAATCCCATTTTTCCCCTTATATCCACTACTGCATCCTGCAAAGCACCAAGCCACCAACCTTCTTCTCGACACATTCCCTGGCCTCCATGATTCCTTTATCCGTGGTCAAGAAGAGACATTCACCGGGTGAACGCAACCCGCTCACATGTTCAGTGTGCATACCACGAACAACTCGTCGAAGCTGGGGAACGTCAAGATTAATTCTCCTCTTAGGCCTGCTGACCAAAGATAGTTTTCCAAGAACCGGTTCGCTCTGCCAATACTTCAAGCCGAGCCAGATTCGTCTCGAGGCAACATTGCTCTGTGTTACAGGTTCCGCGCGCACAGTTTCGGTTTCGCCATCAACCACGGGTTGGCCGTGGATCGGATGAGGACGTGGAGGAGCTTTGGACCCGAGGATGACACTAGAAACCAAGCCGGAGTTTTGAAATGCAAGACATAGCGCGCGATGCAATTTTGTGTTTGGTACGGACGTCAGGCCTAGACGGGCCTTGTTGACATTGTTCAGATGGGAGCACATGTTGGCGAGATTGGAGAGAGACATATTTATCGTGTATGGAGGACTATTAGCCCTATTGGAGCCGGTTCCGGGTTTTTGCCAATGGTAGGGTAGACGAGCAGTGGTGAGTGAGCGAATAGCGGGCGGGATATACGGACTGGTTGATGTCGATGTCAGTATGTGGACGGAGGACAACTGGCGCGCAAGCGAGAAAAACATAGAGACTGACCTGCTAAGTAGTCAAGCGACAATTGAGGCGAAGAGAAGCAGATATATGGTGGTATATGGTGGCATAGTTCAATGTCGTTGATCGAGGCGGATGAAAGATGGAGACCCCGGAGATACATTGATGCGGGCCGACACCACCTCCGAAGAGCCTCCGAAACCGTCCAACTTCAACGGGCCAATTCCAGGGCTTCAATAACCGCCGGCCTTGAGTCTGGCAGCGTTTAGGACCATACGACCAGTAAGTACGGAGTAGAGTAATATGAACCTCTTATAACCCTCTCATCATCCCTGCTTCTTCATCCCTCACTGCATCTCTCACCAAAAAAAAACCCGCATCGTCCATCATGCCTCCATTGCCCGGCGAAGAGCGCTTGCTGACGCTGTGAGTTCATCCCGCAGGAACCATATCATAAGTATCAATAGCCAAGGGCCTAATAAGTATTATTGCCTTGGACATATAGCTATACAGACATCCATTACTACTTCTCTGTGCCGGAATCAAGGCCAGTCCATGACCGCTTTGATAAGGAGTCATACTTCTACATCTACTACGATGCATCGCAGCACAGAGCGAGGATCGAAGTCGCAAACGGTCCCGGAACGCCTGATCAGGATTCGTTCCACGGAGGTTGGTTCATGCAGCATGTATAGCCCCTGATGCATGTCAGTACTGACTCCGATGTAGCCCTGGACCACATCCATTTGCGGCATTCCACTGCCTTTCCGACCCGTTGCACGTTGGCCGTCGACGGCGCTCAGCTAGACTTCCCTCCGCCTCCAAGTGCGGACCCGTTTGAATGGCGACTACCCAGTAAAGACCCGCACGACGAGGGCAATGAGCTATTCCGTCTCCACACGCTAGACATTTACTTCTGGACTCTGGACGATGCAAACCAGTTCCTAGACACGATTGCTACAGTATCGTCTCCTGGACAGATTGACTCTGATCGCCCGTCCTTTCCGGCCCAGTTGGACAACGACCCCAGCTCTGTTGTTCAGCAACTGGAAGATCTGGCTGTCGCCGATCCTGCCTACGGAGATGGCCAGGAACAGAATCCTGCGTCTTTACCAGTTTCGGTGTCTATTCCTACGACTCAGGACTTTGTGGGTTCTACTAACCTTCCTCCTCCCCCTCCTGTTGCACCGCCGACATCCGTCCCGTCTAACCTGATTTCCACGGATGATCAACATGCGCCAGAGGAACAGGGAGAACAACCTGCGAGCACGGCACCTCTGCCATACAACCCGGCCGCTCCAGCGGCCCCCGAGCCTATACAACATCGCGAGAAGACACCGCCCCCAGTAGATGCGGCAGATGGTACTGGACTAGCCGCAGCAGCCGCGGCGGATTATGGGATCACGTACACCCCGCCCTCCCAGCTACCATCAGAAGGGGGTTATGCTCCACCACCACCTCCTCCGTCAAGTCAGACGTTACCGGCTTCTCTCCCTTCTCTCACGACCTCAGCGGGCTATACAGTCCCACCCCCAAGTGCAGGCCTGAACCAGCCGACGTCGTCATTCTCCCCAGCTCCTCCAAGCGCAGGTTTAATCCAAGAGCCAACGTCCTTATTCTCTCCACCACCTCCTCCAAGCGCAGGCCTAATCCAACAACCAGCGTCTTCATTCTCCCCTCCCCCAAGCGTAGCCGCACCACCCCACTCCCACCGTTCCTCTCCATATCTTTCGCAGTCGCCCATCGTGAGCCCCGGTCCCGGTCCAGGCCCAGTCCCCGTCCCTGGCACCCCGTCCACACCATTCACGACTACCCCCGGACTCGGCCGATCGTCGACCATATCCTACGCTCCGCAATCACAGTCGCAACCGCAACCACAACCATACCCGCAAGATCCCAATGCACATTTCCCCCCCTCTGGCCACGGAATCCCCTTCGACCCGCAGATGCAGATGCAGTTAAATCCCGAACCTCTTCCAGCCACGCCCCAACTCCAACCCCAACCCCAACCGCAGTATCAGCATCAGCATCAGCATCAGTACCAGTACCAGTACCAGCAGCCCGCGTCCACTCCAACTCCCCCGCTCGGTAATTACCCGACCCACGCTTACCATCAGAGCCTTCCCAGCTCCGGTTCCGGTTCCGCAGCAGTAGCAGCTGCTGGTGGTGGTGGTGAGTACGACGTCCATAATCAAGTCTACCGACCCACGCAGTCCGAGGCGGCGTCGCATCGCCAGAAACTCGCGCAGAAGACGATGAAGCGGTCCGGGTCGAGTTTGGGGCAGCGGCCGCGGAAGTTGGAGGATGGGGCGTCGAAGGTGGAGAGTGGGGTTAATCGGTTTTTGAAGAAGCTTGAGAAGAAGATTTGATTTTGGTTCTGGTTATGGTTATGGCACGGTTGGTTTCCGTTTTGCTTTGTGTTACTGTTCGTTGTTGGTTTGGTTTGGTTGAATTGATTCGCGGTTCAGTTCGCAATCCATGGCACGTTCGTTGGCTCATGATGTATACGAGAAGGCATATGTCTAATTTCCGTTTTTCATTTATCTAATATGCGATGTTCATTGTCAATGAGAAGGGGTAAATCCAACAAGAACTTCAAGCAGAAACAGGACAAGGTATTCAAAGCACAAGGTTCGTCAAAGTATAGAAGACCAAAAATGACCTCCCAGTAACAAGCCGAAAGGCCTGAGAAGAGAAATATCATTGAGAATGTAAAAAAAGCGCGCAATTAAGAAAATATAAAGATAGAAGATCGAATAAAAAAAGGATAGAAAAGAAGTGAAGTAAAGAATAATGTGCCGGACAACATCAAACATCAAAATGCAAAACGCGCTGTACAAATGCTAAAGAACAGCAAAGGCTCCAATGCATCTGCACGAGAAAAAAATAGCAGAAACTGTACAAAACAATCGTTCTGGAGACATCATGAGATGAGAAGAGAAGAGAAGAGAAAATTTGATCACGGATCGTATCAAAAAAGGTGGAGAAAAAGGCAAAAGCTCAGCTTTCGAAGAGAATAGCAGGTATCAAAATAAGTCAACAGAACGCAGAACGCTGAAAAAGTCTCCCAGATGATATGTAGATAGCGGAAAGAAACCGTCATACTGAGCATTTATTTGTCGTCAGATCCCACAGCCTGCTCAGCGTTCGCGGTAGCATCTTCGACGGGCTTCTCAGTCGGCGTTACATGCTCCTCGGCTTCCTTGGTGGTTGTCGTGTTTTCAGGTGCTTGGGCCGGTACTTCGTTCACCGCTGTGTTCGCAGGGGCTACCTGATTCTCAGAAGCTGGGACGGCTGTGTTGTTGTGGTCCTCGGTGGTTGGTTGCACGGACTGCTCAACAGACCCTTCAACGGGAACCGCGGGAGCCTCTGACGCTGCTGTTGCTGCTGGGGCTTCAGGTTGCTTCTCTGCGGACGGCTCGGCCTGTGGTTCGGCAGAAGTATCCGCTGGGACCTGCTCGGACGGTTTGTTTTGCTTCTCTGTGGTTTGCTCAGTAGGCTCAGCAGGCTTCTCAGAGGGCGACTCAGTAGACTTCTCGACGGATGCTTCCACTGGGTTTTCCGTTGCTACGTTTTCTGGCTTATCAGCGGCCGGCTCGGCGGGTTTCTCTGCTGTCGACTGAGCCGACTCTTCGGCAGAATGCTCAACAGGCTTCTCCACAGAACGCTCACTGGGCTTGTCTTCTTGCTCCTTAGCGGCGTCCTTCGGAGCAGCTTCTTCCGCTTCTTCAGTTCTAGCCTCAGGTACTTGCGTAAGACCGGGTTTCTCCTTGACCGAGTCACCTGGCGTTCGCTCTTCCGTGGACTTCTTAACCTGGGAGGTCTTCGAGCTATCTGTCTTTGCCGACGACGCAGTCTTCGTAGGTCTTGTATGGCTTCCAGCTGACGAATTCGACCGCTCCTTCTGTTTCTCAGAAGCACTCTTTTCTTTCGTCGAAGAAACTCCGTTATGGCTCTTGCTGACGACCTTTGTTTGAGGCTTAACAGTTTTCGTAGTCTTTGGGGGATCCTTAGCCTCTACCTTCTCATGCGACTTGCTTGCTGAGCTGGCAGTGGGGCGCATCATTCGTGCGAGGAAGCTCTCGGAAGGCGGTTTAGGGCCAACGCTACTAGTACGACGAGCGGGCTGATCGTTACCGGGGTTGTTGGAAACTGAGGGACGCGAGGCTTGTTTGCGGACGCTCGCGTTAGTGGGGGCGACTACTCGCCGATGAGCGCCATTATCTTCCTGTTTCGAAGTGGAGGACGACGGGTTTCGTGCTGTCCGGGTAGGGGACCGAGAAGTACGCAAAGGTCTCGTGGTAGTCGACGGATTGGAAGCGTTCAAAGAGACCGGACGGCGAGCAGCCTGCTTGGGAGATTTGGATCGGGCCTTCCGAG
Organism: Xeromyces bisporus; assembly: GCA_900006255.1. Taxonomy (NCBI): domain Eukaryota; kingdom Fungi; phylum Ascomycota; class Eurotiomycetes; order Eurotiales; family Aspergillaceae; genus Xeromyces; species Xeromyces bisporus. The sequence goes on from HG983359.1 coordinate 167,191, forward strand.
CGACCGGTGAAGTAGGGTTACTCTTGGAGGTTGAGGTCTTGTTGGTGTCACGAGAAGGAGTCGAGGAACGAGCAGCGGTGGGCTTGGACGTATTGGTCAATGTTGATCGACTAGGTCTCTGACTAGGGGCTTTGGGTGGTTCCTTGACTGAAGGTTTTTCGGTAGCCGGCCTGGTTGTCCTGGTTGTTCTTAATGCAGTTGAATTACTAGACGTAGCTGAGTTGGGAGGTGAACGAGACTTCGATACGGGTTTCTTGGTAGTATTCACATTTGTCGGTCTCTTCTTAGTAGTGGTATCCTTGTCCTTGGAGGCCGGCACAGACTTCTGGGACGACCGATCTGAAGCCGCTGCGGAGGTGGTGTTTGTACCCGGTTTGACCTCAGGCTCTTTAGATGATGATTCAGTCCCCGAAGAACGGACAGCATTGTCAGTATTTGACGGCGGAGTAGAGTCTTTCTGTGGTGTATTTCCTTCCGCAGGCGTTTTCGCAGAGTTCATGACATTTGCGATCTGCTCCACAGCCTTTGGCGACGGCTGCAAACGGTCGCCGAACGGAGAAGAGGCGGAACGATCCTGGTTCACACTGGCACCATCTGCAGACTGATCGCTCGCTTTACCATTCCCACTGCCCCAGCTAGTCACTCTTTTCACCGGTTCCGTGTTTTCGCTGGACGTTTGCTCGGCCGCGGCGAAAGTAGAATCCGTAGGAGAACGCTTGACTTTCTCCACATTGACGAAGCTGGCTCGGACCTTTGACAGGGGCCTGGCAGGGCCCGAAGTGTCGGAATTGACAGGGGACCGTCCGCGAGAAGGAGGAGATGGCGAATTGGCCTGGCTGTTACTCTCGAATTTGGCCAGGAGGCTTCGAACACCCGGATGGCCAGCAGTTTCTGGCATCATTGATGGGTTGTGTGTCGCTTGTGTGTCGCTTGACTGTCGCTTGCTCTAGGGGATGAGACAGGGAGAGCGCGGGGAAGGGTCAGGGGCAGGGCGACATGGGACTTATTTTAACGGCGCAAAGGTGAGAAAGAAAGAGCGGACAAAGGCAGCGCTAGTTAATTGAACAACGGGCTTTACTGGGGAATAATGGTCGGGAGATATAGATATAGGGTTGTTGTTGTTGTTGTTATGAAGGGAAGAATTGGCGGAGGAAGAAAACCGTTGAGAGTTGACAGATTGCCAGGCACGTGCAATCGGAAAACGCGTGACGTGGATATAAATAGTAAACACGGTCCGATCCGATCTGAGTTACTGAACGGAGTTCCAACCTTCCAATAGCAGCGGTATTGGAGGGCGATCTTGGTTAATATATGTAGACTCTTTTGAAGAGAAGAAGACACTCTGCCAAATGAAGGCAAATGAAGACAGAAAAGAGGAAGAGAAAAATAGCGATGAAGTCGAGAGTCGATGCTTTTGGAGCCTCAGGCACCGTCAGGTGATTCAGGGGTTGTTGTTGATTACCTAATCTGCCTCGGTCCAGAGTCACTGACATTCCGGAGAAGGAGAAACATTGTTCCCTGGAAAATCCAACTCCGACAACGGACAACCTCCATCCTCCTTCTATCCCTCACTCGACACGCTTCACCAACATAGCACCTCCATCTTCAATATGGCTGCTGCCAGAACTCTCCGCATAGGTCAATTGCACTCTCTCATACCTCTTCTCCATCACCAAGAATCCCCAGACTCATAGAAACCACTCTTCGATTGCAGGTCTCATTCCCGGCGACGGTATCGGACGAGAAGTCATCCCGGTACGAACGTCCCAGTTCTCTAAGCAACAACACGAATTGCAACACAAAAACCAAACAAAGAAGACATTAACCCTGCAGCTAGGCCGGTAGACGAATCCTCGAATCCCTCCCCTCATCCCTAAACCTCAACTTCAACTTCGTCGACCTAGACGCCGGCTTCGACACCTTCAAACAAACCGGCACCGCCCTCCCGGACAAAACCGTCGAGATCCTGAAAAAGGAATGTGACGGCGCTCTATTCGGCGCCGTCAGCTCGCCCAGCACAAAAGTCGCCGGCTACTCCTCCCCCATCGTCGCCCTGCGCAAGAAGCTGGATCTCTACGCCAATGTCCGGCCCGTGAAGTCCACCCCGGGAAGCTCCGAGAAGCCGATCGACCTCGTTATCGTGCGTGAGAACACGGAGGATCTGTACGTGAAGGAGGAGCGTACGCAGGAGTCTCCATCCGGCAGGGTCGCGGAGGCCGTTAAGCGGATTTCCGAGCGCGCTTCGTTCCGGATTGCGGCGATTGCGGGCGATGTTGCGCTGCGTCGTCAGAAGATCCGGGCTGTGGGTTCTGCTCCTTCTGCTCGCTCGAACCCCCTGGTCACGGTTACGCATAAGTCGAATGTGCTCTCGCAGACGGACGGCTTGTTCCGGGAAGCTGCTCGCAAGGCCCTCGCGGAAGATCGGTTTGCGTCTGTTCAGACTGAGGAGCAGATTGTCGACTCCATGGTCTACAAGCTCTTCCGGCAGCCGGAGTATTACGATGTGATTGTCGCGCCGAATCTGTACGGTGATATCTTGTCTGATGGTGCGGCTGCTCTGGTTGGTAGCTTGGGTCTTGTTCCCAGTGCCAATGTTGGTGATGGCTTTGCTATTGGTGAGCCTTGTCATGGAAGCGCTCCGGATATCGAGGGCAAGGGCCTCGCCAACCCCATCGCCACCCTGCGCAGTGTGGCTTTGATGCTGGAGTTCCTGGGCGAGGAGGTTGCCGCTGCTAAGATTTATGCTGCCGTGGATGCGAACCTTGTCGAGGGCAAGTTCCTGTCTCCTGATCTTGGTGGAAAAGCCACTACTCACGACGTTGTGGAGGACATTTTGAAGAAACTGTGAGCGTTACAAAAGTTGGATTTCTATAAGCACACTTCAAATATTCAGTACAAAAGATGTATATAAATTGAATGAAAGTTTATACATCAACGACAAGTCAAATATCTGAATCAATCCACCTCGTCCTGCCCATCTCTATGTCCTTCCGGCTGCCAGTCATACTTGCCCAATTTCTCCGTGCTCTGGAGACCCTTCTCCTTGATCTCCTTACTCGCTTTCACAACCTCCTCTCTATGCTTGGGCTCGTCTTCGGTACCCAGTAGAACCAGTCGAAAAAGGACAACCAGATACACGTCTCCCGTCTCCCTGTTCCTGAGGACATATCGCAGATCATGGTTCTTCTCACTCAGATAGGGAACAATGGGAATATTAAAGCCAGGAAGCCGAAGCGAGAAATCTGCAAAAGAGTCAGCTACCACAGCGAAGAAAAAGAAAGAAGAAAAGAAGGAACAAGAAAAAATAATTACCATGAAAAGACAAATAAGGATTCCCAAAATCCGCCCAATAAACCCTCCCAGCCTCCCACTGGAAGTTCCTCCGATTCCCCTCATTCTGAAAATGCTTTCTCCTTCCATTCACATCGCCCGGAATCTCCAGATCCTCTCTAACCCTTTCCCCATCCCCATCGGCACCTTCCTCGACCACCTTATCATGAACGGAGGGCACAGAATCTCCCTTCTTGATCCTGGCGCCGATCCGGAACTGATTCCACGTCTCCAGCGCGGGGGAGTAGAGGTAGGGTTTGTCGGCGTAGGCGTCGCCGTCGATGCCCGGGTCGATGGACCATTGGACGAGGCGGAGGGCGGCGCTGAAGCCCGGGGGCAGGTTGTCGCGGATTGGGTTGTCGAAGTCGTTGCCGAAGACGATGTCGTTGCCGTTCACTGGCTTTTTGAAGACGATGCTGTGGCTGATGCTGTATTGGTCGGATTTGTGGAGTGGGTGTGAGAAGTAGGGAGATGTCTTGGGGGAGTTTTCGGGGTAGCCTGGTTTGTGTGTTTTGTTATGTTATCATTCGGTTCGGGATGGTTTGTGTTTTTCCTTTCGCTTTGGTTTGTTTCTGCTTTGCCGGGCTGGATTGATATGTACCGATGTAGTCTTGGACGCGAACACAGACACTCACTATCGAATGCTCGTTCTCGATTCTTAGTGTGTGGTTGTCATTGACGTGCACCATCTGGTGAGTCCGGGTATCATAGGATGGCCCTGCTGTGACCATTAATCGGTATTTATCGTGTCCAAACTCCATTGTGTCTCTGAGGAGACGTGGCCATTGGTGTCCTCTTCGTCGGCCACGGGAAGACGTAGTGATTAGAGTGCGGTTGGCTTCGATTCCTTCAGAAAGTTAAGCTGCCTGCTATAGCAGTAGCCCGTCAATGGCTTTTGAATCGAAGAAATCGTCATTGCTGGAAAATCGTCCCTTTCTGCGTTGACGCCGGGTGACGTCACTTGCTGGTGTAAACAAGAATCGGGCATCGTACACGACGCCGTGCCCTAAACGACAAGACGCTCAAAGATTAACCGGATCTGAAGGAAGCTCAATATCAGAATTCAGACAGTTCTGAATCTGTCGTTCAGCATAGCAGTCCTCATCCGAAGCCTCTCCCTCTTTGAGGATCTCAGGACCAATTTCACCATCCAGACGTCTCCTACTCTTCCCCCTTCCAACCTCGACATCAACGAACCTCGTCATGCTCTCCGGAGTAATGGGCTCACTTCCCATGTTAGAGCTCGACCGAAAATCGTCCGACGACAATGCGCGGCTTTCTTCGCGGATCCTTTCACGGTGACGCTCTGCGTTGATTGTCCCCTGCGCCGAGGCAAGCGAAAGCGCCTGGTTCGTAATCCATTCACGCATCAAGTCATCCTTCGCCTTAAGCTCAAGCTGTAGCAGCTCTTCCAGTCGGTTGTTTTGCTGGCCAAGTCTTGCGGCTTCCGACTTTGCTGTCCCGAGAGACGTTGCGAGATACGAAATGCGTACGTTCAGCGATCCCAGTTCGTGCTCATGGCGTTCTGCTTGAGATTTTATCGACCGTTGCTTGTCATCCTCCAGGGCCTCGACTATGGCAATTAGATCGCAGATGGTGATTCGGTTGTCACAAATGGTTTCTTCTAATCTTCTTATGGAAGTTTCATGTTTCGCGACTAGTGTTTCGGACGAGCGACATGCTTTTTCTCCGTCGGCGACCTTGGCATTCATCTCCGAGAGTTCCCGGCTGTGCTCCGAGCGGCCGTCTGCATTTTCTTTCTCCAAACTCGAAACGAGTGTTTCCAGTCTCCTTGATTCATCGCAGTACTTTTTCATAGCCTCGTTCAACTTCTCAATCTCGACGGCTTGTTCTTTTCCGCTGTGTTCGAGCTTCTCCACTTCCGTTGTCGCATTATGTGCTTGATCAGACGAAACCGAGATGTCACTCTCAAGATCACCAATTTTCTTCGAAGCCTCCTCGTACCTAAGCAACAGTGCATCGAATTGACCCTTTAGGGCTTTCTCGCGACCCAGCGATCCGTTATGACGGTTGTGTTCCTTTTCCAGATTCTCAACGAGCAACTTGACTCTCGCCACCAACGCGTTTAGTGTGGCACTTCCATTCTCCAAGCCTGCTTCGGGGTTCTCTCCAGGCACAGCGCGTTCCAAGTCGAGACGTGCGGTGCGAAATTGACCACGCATTCTTGAAACAGCCTCTTCCGCGCTGTCTCCTTGAAAGCCCATTTTTGTCATGCTCTCTTTGACAGAATCAAGGACATCAGCGGTATCCGAGGCACGCGTAACAGCTGCCGTCAGAATATTGATAACTTGGTCTAAGAAACCTGGCGGCGGAGACGGCAAACGGAAAATGTCGTTATTTGCAGTAACATTTAAGCAAGGTAGTGCGCGGCACGCGTCGAAAAGTGCCTTTTTCTCTTGCTTGGCTGCTTCCAAGTCATGGGAGAGGCCGAGGATTTCAGATTCTCGTTTGCTGTCTTGTATGTTTGCTTGAACCGAGGCTTCGGTATTTTGGCATCCGCCAGCTAGAGATGGCGGACTATCAATGACGGGGAATTCCAGGTCGTTGTCACACTCAAGTAATGGCGATGTAGATGAGACGTTGGTATGATTGTTACTTTCAGGAGTGCAGGCACTGAACGCAGCGGCGCTGTCGTTGCTGTTTGCAAAGCCCGCAGAATGCGTAGAAACATGAGATAACCTCGACGTTTCCTCCCTAAGCCGACTTATTTCCGACTCCAGGTTTTCAATTCGCGTAGATGTCATACGTGTAGCATCAGTGTCTTCCCTGACACCACCCTTGGCGTCTCTAACAAGATCCAACTCCATTCCTTCTAAAGAGGGTCTCGCATCAGCCTTAACATACTTCGTCCTCTCACGCCTCTCCCGTTCATACTGATTCATCTCATCACTCAACCCCGCCCGCCGAATCCGGCGTTGAGACCGCGAGTCCAGAATCTGCCGAAACGGGGTAAACTGCACCACACTCTCCGGCGAGACCGTATCAAACGAAGACAAACTATCGTAGAACCTCCCCGACCGCTGGGTCGGGGTTGACTGCCGCCGAATTCGGCGGCTAGGCGTGCTAGGATTCTCCGTACCAAGCTCTCCAACTAGCGAGGTACGTGAGATTGCAGGCGTTAGGCCTGTGGTATGGGATTGGCCATCTTGGCCTGAAGCTGAGAAGCGGACCCTTTTGCTAGCTGCGCGAGGGGTGCTCGGGGATTGGCTTCTTGGGGTACCGGTGTGTGTCTGTTTTGATGTACTTCTTGTACTTCGTTGTTGTTGGGATGTTGGTGTTTCGGGGGCTGCGGTAGTGCTGCTTCGTCTTCTTTTTCGATCTGCCGCTGGCACTACTACTGCTTCCATGGATCTTTGTCTGGTTGTCGGCATTTTGTATATATATATGTGATGTCCAGTATATGTCGAAGGAGATATATACGGAGCATAGAAAGAAACGTCAACTGGAATGTCCGAAGTAAATAAACAAGCCGATAGGGTTGACCCCACACATATTACCCGATGCGGATAAGCGTAAACAAACATGCAAACAACCCTGCTGACAAATTAGTAAGGCATCAACCGCATCTACAAGGCATCAACAGAAGTGCGGACTTTCCCGTGATGTCATGACTAACATAGAAGCGAAGCAACAACGACAACATCGCATCTGCCGTAATTCCACGGCTCAACCTCGCTGTCGCTGAGGATGCGCAGAGCTCTCCCGCAGCCAGATCTCCAAAGATGACAGTAACAACGGGCAGTCCAGGCGGCAGCATGAGCGGCCACCTCGCCCACCTCCCATCCGAGCTCCTCCACCAGATCCTCTCCTACCTCACCCCGCAAGACCTCACCCACGTCTCAGAAACCTGCCGAGCTCTCGCAATCCACGCCTTCAACGACCTAATATGGGCAAACCTGGTCAACTCGAACCTGCTCTGGAGAATCAACGACCCGGGCCCCTTCGACTCCTTCCGCCGCCTCTACGCCGCCCACTACCCCTGCTGGTTCATCCCGCGGTACAAGATCTGGTTCGCCGACACCGAGCACATGGGGAAACTAACCCTAGCCCGCTACGACCACCGTCGCGGCGTCATCGAGACCTACCACGTCCTCGCTGACGCCGGCGAGCGCCATATCCAGGCCTGGAACTGGGAACCCGAAGTGATCGTCCATACCTTCAATCCCCGGGTTAGTCTCTGGCTCGACGACCCTGTCATCCTCCTCCGAACCGACCCGGCCACCTTCCCAAACCGTCCGCAGTACCTTAGAGGCGAGCGTCGGATGCCCATGCCCGTCGAGTCGCAGTATGTCCTGAACGCCTTCTCGCTCTGTTCGAAGGAGATCCCGCCGCATGTCGAGCTCCGGGCCGACAGGCTGTGGCCGCCGTTGACCATCCCCAGTACATCGTCTAGTTTTGGAAACAGAGTATACAGGGATGTCGACACGCATTGGTCGAATTGGGAAAATCCGCCGAGACGGGTTTCTCAGATCTCGGAATCCTGCTTTCGCGTTAGGAGATGGGCGCAGTCGCGTTTGGGCTTGCCCGTGCTTACTGCTGGGAGTAGTGAGACGCTGACGACGTTCTCGACGCTCGATCCGGTTCTGTATACGCCGACGAAGGAGAAGCCGTATCAGGGTATCTGGGTTGGGGATTACTCGGCGCATGGGTGTGAATTTTTGCTGTTCTTCCAACGAGATCATGAATCTGTCGCTGCGTCTCAGGTTACCAGTGATCCAACAGCAACGAACCGGGATATAATCGAACAAGGCAGCTTGGAAGCGGTCAAACTCACCGGCGACCATAACATCCCCCGAGGCGAATTTTCTTTCATCGCCTCGGATATAGGACCAGACGGTTTCATCCGCATGGCAGACGAGGAACCGTTCAAAGGCGCGAGGATCGTACGCAGCAGAGGTCACATTGCGGGCTTGGGGTTTAGAGATGGTATGTCACACCCATATTCGTTCTTTATTGCTTTTCGTTTCGTTTTCTCTCTTGTTGTTATTTACGTTAAATGGCCATGTCATATTAATGTCTTGATCGATTAGATTCTTTCATCACCTCCCAACTCATGCTCCTCTCTCGCGACTGCGTGGCCCATTACTGGGAGGGTATGGGTCATGTTTCGTTCTTTCGCCGTGTTGACATCGACTCTCTACTTCGGTACTAGACCCTTCGCAACTACATACTCGAGGGGGTGCATGCTTCTTTGGAAGAGTACGTGAGAGGGGGAGACCGACCGTCCATCCATCCATCGTCAGGCATTTTCATCGATGCCACATATACCATACCGCTGGTGCATACATATGATATGATACGCAACGAGCTCGATACCCAAGTGTTCTTATTCTTATACCTGATGATTGATTGTTTCTAACGAGGACATGAACGTGTTTTATGACTATGACTTTGGCTACATAGCATTCCAATTTAAAAGCTGCATGATACTCCGGAGTCTGTACACTGACCTAGGTATGATATACGGAGAATGTACGGTATGCTGGACTGAAGACTTCACTTTCATAGGTGTGGCATTTTGGCATCGATGATTGACCTCTCATCAAGTCGATTGAACCTTCCAGTTGTCCGAATGATATGATTCCTAGTATGCCAATAGACTGAATACCGTCTAAGAAGTGGACGGTCAACTTGATATAAACAGACCGGTACATGTATGTACAGTTCTAACCTCAAGTAGCAAGCTCTATCAACATATGAACAGAGGAAACGTTGAATATGGGAACAGCAGAACGTTAGACAAGCACGAACACCCAAATTTCTAATCCAACTTTGTATATATGTACATGTCAACTGGTGTATGCATATGCCAACCCTGCAAATGATTATTCCGAGCCATATGCAACGAGAACAGAAGAAAGGGGATATGTCCAGTACATAGCAAAGCAACATAGCAGAATGGCAGCCAAGAAACGAAACAAGGAAAAGAAAAACCTCACCAACATAAACCCACTCACAACCCAAAAGGCAACCTCCCCCTCAAAAGCGCCAACCTCATAACCCTAGCCCTAACCTCCGCCCAACCATCCCTCAACCGCCGCTCAACCCGCCTATCCCCACGAGCCCGCATATAGATAAGCAAGAGACCCAGCATGCCGACGTCCCAGATAACCTGGCGAACAGCGACCCAGATGATCCACTTGAACCAGGCCCAGACGCCGTTCCGGCGGCGCTGGACGACGGCGCGGGTTTCCATCTGTTCGCGGACGGCGGCGACCTCGGCGGTCATTTTGGTCAAGGCCTGCTCGACTCTGCGGCGCCAGAGGCGGGGTTGGAGGGTGTTTTCGTTGGTGTCTGTGGTGGTGTTGTTTTGGTGTGTGACTGCGTGCTCGCTGCCGTTACCGTTGTCGTTGCCGTCTTGGTCAAGGGCTCTTCGTTTTCGTCTTTGTTTTGGGTTCTGTCTTCGGTTCTGGTGGAGGTAGCCGTCGTCGCCGTCGTTGTTGTCGTTGTCGTTGTCGTTATTCCCATTAGAGTCGGAGTGGTTCTTTTCGTCGGATCTGTAGGATCCATCTGGTGCTTCTTCGTACTCCTCTTCCTCCTCCTCATCTTCCGGTTCCTCTTCTACTTTGTCTTCTTCTTCCCCATCTCCCCCCTCATATTCATCCGGGTGGACATCGTCATCCTCAAACTGCTCCTCCTGCCCCTCCACATCCACATCCACATCCGCATCCACATCCTCATAATCGGCACCCCCATGCTCATTCGGAAACCGAAAAACCCGTTGATACTGCTCATCCGGCTGACTAACAGGACTAAGCACGCGGAGCTTCAAATCCTTCCCCGCATGCTTTTTATGACCATGATTATTCCGCCTATATCGTCCGCTCCCACTCCTACTCCCACTCGCACTCCCACTACCACCCATAATCTGCTGCTGGTGCTGCGCACCGGGAAACGGCGGAACACCGACACTCTGATGCGGATGCGACTGCGAATGCGAATGACTCGACGAAACCGGCGATGCTACAAAATTGGACTTGACCTGGTCCCACACGAACTCGAGCTCGGCGACAAGTTCCAGCGCTTCGGGCGTTTGCGAGGCGTAGCGGTGCATTGTGTTGATCAGGGTGGTGATGTAGCGCCGTTTTGCGTCTGTTCGGGATAATCCTTGTTGGGCGTACCAGGCGTCCCTATACATATATACATAGAGAGGTTGGAAGTGATTAGGGCATGGAAATTGAAATAGGGCATACGGGGTAGTCGGATGCATCGAATTTGCTGCACATACCATTTCTCGCATTCAGCGTGGACTTCCGATGTATTCCCTATCGGTCTATCCATGATGCCTTCGACGTCACCTTCTAGAGACACAGCAAGGGAATCGATTAGCAACCGGATACATTATTCCCAAAGACACATTTTAAACAAACCCATGCTTTGCTTATACAACCCGTAAAGCCTCAACCGATCCTCCACAGGCGGCCGGACAGTTCCCGCGCGCGGGATTCTCTTGACGGTGTTCAGCGCATGGACGAAGACTCGGTCTATACAAGAGACACTCGTTAGATTACTTGGTACCCGGTACTTCGTGCGATGTGCGCTCGTCGCTCGAATGTAGGTACAGAGTACAGAGTACATGTATGGATTGTACGCACCGATGGAATCGGACATGATCATGTTATGATAGGCGATGCTGTGTCTCCGATTCCGGTTGTGTCTCTGGCGATAAGAGAACCGACTGTCGTCGGGGTTGAGGACGGCGAAGGACATCGGGATTGCTTTTTACATGCGGTATTCCGTAGACATAGACAGTACGAAGAATCAATTATTGTAAGGAGAAGAAAAACATCCAGAAAGAAAGGAATTGAAGAAGCGTGACTGGAATGAACGTGACTCCGAATCGTCAATCAAGAAAATCAACCTCGGCAGTAATATGCATATGTACAGACAGTAGTTAGTTCATCCCTTCTTCTCCTCGTCCACCACTGCTCTACTCCTAATCACTCCATCATCCTCACTACACGCACCGGTACTGTAGTCCACAACCGGCGGCCCCCGAAACTCCCTCCGGGCATGCACAAAATACCAACCCAAACTAACCCCCGCAAATCCCGCAAACACCACACTGGCATAATTCATCGACGAAGCCGACACCGGCAACGTCACAGGCATACAGAGAAGCACCACAGCCAGCGCAATCCAACAAACAGCCACCAGATTAACCACGTAGCCAAAAACCCCACCCAGAGAGAACGGGGAGCCGCGGACAGGCCGCCGCCGACGAAAGACGGTGATGAGGATGGGCAGGCCGTAGGAGGCGGAGAGACACAGCGTCGCGACGCCGGTGAAGGAGCTGAAGGCCGCGGAGGAGCCGAAGTAGATCAGGCCCAGGAGGCAGTCGATGGTGGCGGAGAGGAGGATGGCGTTGACGGGGACGGGGACGTCGAGGCGGGTGTTGTTGTTCACGCGGCGCCAGAGACGGTAGCCTGGGATGGCGCCGTCGCGGGCGAAGGCGTAGGTGCAGCGGCTGGCGGCTGTTAGGGCGCCGATGCCGGCGAAGATCATGATGCCTAGGAGGAGGAAGAGGAGGCCGAAGCCGCCGCCCGGGGAGCCGGTGACGGTTGCGAAGATGAGGCCGATGGGCTGGCCGTTTGCCACGTCTAGTAGCGTTTGGACGGGCGGGAGGACGAAGAGGATGGGGATCAGATAGATCAGTCCGGTCAGCCCTGCCGCCACGACGGAGAGGACGATGGCTTTGGGCACCTCGCGGCCTGGATTCTGCACCTCTTCGCACATGGCCGCCACCATGCCGTAGCCGGTGAGCGTGTAGGCGGCCTGCTGTAGACCAACGAACCAAGCCCAACCGGGCGGCCTAAGAGAAGAGACGAAGACGACAATAATCAACTTTCAGAACCCTTCAACATTGACACGAAAACCGTTGGACGCAGACTGGAGCATACCACCCACTCCCCCCAGCATCAAACTGCCCAAAAACAAACCTCCCATCCCTCCGCGTGTCATCCGCCATAACCAACAAGGTCACCAGAATAACAACCACACTCCCTGCCGTCCAGAAAATACAAACCTTATTGATCAAGTCCAACCACCGGGCAAAAAACACGTTCACCGCCGTACACACCAGGATAACCGCCCAGAACATCAACACCGTCTGCCACGCATTAGGGACAAACTCCTTATCCCACAGCGTCACAGCGCTGAGGATCAACTGCCCGCCGGAGAAGGTGATGCTGAGCGTGACCGTCCAGTTGCCGACAAGCGTAAGCCAGCCGTCGATGAAGGACATGATGGGCGCCCACGCGGGCGGGGAGAGCATGGCGCTCCAGTAATAGACACCCCCAGCCGTGGGATAAACAGCACAGATCTCAGCGAGCGAGGCAGCAATGGCGAGAGAGATTAGCGTCACGAAGACCCAGCCCCAGAGGATTGTCACAGATTGCCCATCGGCTAGCGTGAT